>CAKAOI010051189.1:3979-24776 GCA_916701655.1 Sebastiscus albofasciatus
AATGTGGCCCGGGAAAGGGAAGTTTGGGGTCCCCTGCTGGAGCTGTTGCCCCCGCGACCCAAACCCGGATAAGCGGTTGAAGATGGATGGATGGATGGATAAATAAATGACTCGATAAATAAATAAAATAAATGTAGCCATTAATTAATTGATAAAATGTGTTTTAATTTGCTTCTTTGTTTATTTATCTTTATAATAATTCTCTTATTTATTTACTCTCCTGTTTAATTTTAATTTTTATTTATGCATTTACTTTTATTAAATTTTAAATTTATTTATTTACTTATTTGTGCTTATATTTAATTATGTATTTATTTTTTGTAATCATGCAGGAATAAATAAATAAATAAATGCATAAATATATACATTGAAAAATAAATAAATGAATAAAAAATGAATGCAAAAATAAATAAATTAATTAATTAATTAATAAATAAATAAATTTAAAAAAACTAAATAAATAAAAGGGAAAATTAAACAGAAGAGTAAATAAAGGAATTAATACAAAGATAAATGAATAAAGAACCAAATTAAAACAAATATAAATTTATGTCACATTTTATCAATTAATGCCTACATTTATTTTTCATATTATTTTTGCTACATTTAATGACATTTATTATTTTATTTTTGATTTTGTCCTCTATATTTTTAAAGCATCAAATAACTAATTAAAACTAAACATATCAGAAAAAGTAACACTTGAACACATCAGCGTGATAAGAAATACCTAAAATGACTGAAACCATCTTTGGGGAAAAATGTATCTCACATGTACTTTGTACTTTTTAGTTTGGTTCATGTCCCGTCCGCTAACATGGAGGGGCGGGCTTTATGACCTATACTGCAGCCAGCCACCAGGGGGCGATCGAGATGTTTTGGCTTCACTTTCATGTGTTTGAAATGACGGACCTCCTCACAGGTCGTGTGAGGTTACAGAACCTTCTGATGTCCATTAGCTATACACACATCCAGTATATGTACTGAGACATGCTGTGTGATAACAGGAGGAGGAGAACATGCAGGAGTGCATGCTGGGAAACAGACATGATGCCTGTATTATTTGTCACATGGAGCTCCCCATTCTAAAATTAAACAGTGGTTAAATCAACATTACGCAGCGTAGTTAGCTGAACGGCTCATTTAAAGACCATCGTAGCGCATACATAATTAAACCGCCAAGTAATTGATTTCCATCTCAGCCTTATTCTATAGAGACGAGGCTGGTGATGATATCTCTTTTTATTAAATAGAAAGCGGGATAAAAATAAAGCGGGTTCCTGGGAGGACAGCGATGAGTCCCGGGGAATATCAGGACGAATAGGAAGGCTAGTAATGAATTGCCCTACATTTTAATCACAAGTCCCCAAAACAAAAGCGTGTTCTTGTCGTACACGGGGCTGCACTTTATCCCTTGATCAGCCGCCGCCATGGTAACGCCACCTTTTTTTTTTGACAGCTCAAGATGTTGAATTGCAAAAGGGGAAGAGAAATGGGAGGCAGCGGAGGGGAAAATGAACGGGTGTGCTCTTTGGCAGGAAAAAGGGCTCCCCCTCTCTCTCTCTCTCTCTCTCCCTCTCTCCAATCTCCCTTTCCCTGAACACGATAAAAGATTTTTTTTGTTGTTCTTCGTACAGGCAGATGACAAAACAAGAGTGAGGTTTGCTGTCACTCACTCAGCTAAAAGGATGGGTTTCAATAAAACTGTTTCTGCTAATTTAGAATCAACAACCGACAGAGAGAGCGGGCGTCGCCGACAACAAGACTCCTAACCAAACAGAGAACAAAAACACAACAGCGTTTCCACATGACAGGAGGATTTGCTGTTCCCCCTGTTCTCTCTCTGTCACTGTCTCTCCCCCCCCCCTCACACACACACACACACACACACACACACACACTCTTCCTCCCCATCCTCATTATACAGCTCGCTGTGTGACATGACAGCCAGCTCACTCGGGGAACCCTTCTAAACCCATAGCTTTTGGCAACCAACCAGATGCCGTGGCTAAAAATAGCCTATCGAAAATTTCCAGGCGTTCTAATTTGAATAATTCATTGTCACTTTAAGTCGGTGAAGTCGGCGCTGGAAGGAGGGGAAGAGTGGTGGTGGTGGTGGGGGGCGGAGGGGGAGAGATGAGGTACAGACAGCCAGACAATTTACACAAAGACTCAAAGGGTCAGAGAGAGGCAGATTTTAAAAATCGTGATCTTCATTTTGCACGCTCTGATGCAGGAAGTTGAGATGTCACTAATACACAAATAACCCCCCCAGCTTGGAGGAACAGACAGGAGTACCGGCACGGGAGCAAAGTGATGTACTGCTGTGGACGGAGGAAGCATGCCGGGATCAGACTACACGATATTTTTGTCTTTGACGATGGTCACCGTGTCAGATCTAACGATCACAGCGCCATAAACTCTTGCAGTGTCTTGGTCAGGTGAATGGGAAGACTACACGTATGACCACGACCAATCACGGCACGGTCGTATTACACGATCGTGCGCGAGTTCAGACGTCATCGGGGAGATTGGGATTGGTTTCCCCCAAAAGGAGGCGTGGATATGTAAGCCGATGTATTACAGTAATCAAACCTAGATGATGGATGTTTCAGCCTAAGCCATGGAAAGAATGGGACGAATCTTGGCAATGTTTCGGAAGTATGCAGTCATAGTAATATTGTTGAAGATTGGGACCAAATAGGACAACAACATACATTTGAAGGCTGATTTAGAGACCTAGTTTTGGAAGGAAACTCCACTTACAGCTTGGAGAAACTCGGTTAAATGAAAAGAATCAAACAGCTATAAATGTTGAACATATTTTCTGTTGGACTCTACCAATATTTGAAACTTTGATGTCAACAGACAGACCGCTTCTGTGCCACGATCGTGCGCAAGTTCAGACGTCATCGGGGAGGCGGTTGAAGCAACTGTCAATCATGGCGACAGAAGCATTGTGTGGCGGTCTTGTGTTGCGAAAAGAAAAAGAAAAGAAAGAAAAAGCAGTTGTGGATGCGTTCCTGGGTGGCTCAGAGAGGACGGTACGGGCTGTCCATATTTGCTAACTCATTTCTGGGGTTTAGGACTCATTCCTGCAGCGCTCTGTGGTTATCTAGACTGAAACCAGTTCTTGAAAACAGTTCTTGAAAACTTTTACAGTTTCTGATCTGGTCCCTTGTGTGAGCAAAGTTTTGGGCAACAAAGAAGAGTAACTCCCCCGCTAACAATCCAGGAAGTGGGTCTGAAATATCTGTTTCCTGTCACCATCACGGTCCTGTATCATTAAACTCAAAATATTCCTCAGCCGCTGTCAAAGTTGCCCCAAAAAACACGCCTGGCGGAAAACAAAGAATTTAAGACACAGATTAAAGCGAGCAGCGGGAAGACGACATGTGAGCGCTTATCGTAACATCACTGGAAATAAAACAAAAGGCTGTATTCAACCTCTCCCGTCAGACAGAAATACACCAGCTTGAAGATCCCGGGGAGACTGTGATACTAAATATAACCAACACGCCTCTGTCTCGCTGCCTCTGCCTTTCATCTCTTCATCTGCCCATCAGCATCTCGGCGCTCTGCCTATAGCTCAGCCGTGCCGTCGACTCATGAGAGCTGATGTTTATGTGAGGACGTCTGCGGCGTAGCGGCATAAATATTCGCGGTGACTGTGTTCAGTGAGGCTCCGTACACAAGCAGTGTATCACCGGGACATGACAGGACTTTTTGTCAGCGTTGGGGCTCAGTAAAAGTGAAGTCAAAGTTTATTATCAGCCAACATCACAAAGTATGCCTCAGAGGTCTGTACATATAATACAAACAGCAACGTGCTACATCAGCAAAACACACAAAAATGCATACAAGTGATTTACACTACTTACAAAGCATTACAAATGGAAAAGTTAGACACAATATGTACAATAAAACTGCCCCAAACTGCATGTGATTATCATAAAGTGGGCATGTCTGTAAAGGGGAGACTCGTGGGTACCCAGAGAACCCATTTACATTCACTGATCTGGAGATCAGAGGTCAAGGGACCCCTTTGAAAATGGACATGACAGTTTTTCCTCACCAAAATTTAGTGGAAGTTTGAAGCGTTATTTAACCTCCTTCACAACAAGCTAGTATGACATGGTTGGTACCAATTAGGGATGGGTTTATGCGACTATTCTTCCCATCTTAAAAAATATATATTTCCCTTGTATTAACCGTTGCAAGCGTTGCCCGGTAGTAACGTTACTACTGGTAAAACGCCCCGACACCGTCTACGCGTGCAAGCGGCGCAGTAATTTCCAGCAGCGAAGCATATCGTCATTCAAACTAAATAAAACTCACCAATAACGTCTTGTTTTGTCTTTCCACCGGCCTCTTCCACTGTTCCAACAATATGGTTGAAAAAAACTCTTTTTTTCACCCATATTGGGGGCCGATTATTCGAATAATAATCGACTAATTCCCAGTGATTTTTGAATAGTATTTTTGCGTGGAATGCACATCCCTAGTACCGATGGATTCCTTTGTTTCATATGATACCAACAGTGAATATTCACGTATCATATGAGCCTCAGATCTCAGTGTGAAAGCCTCGGTTAACCCGCAACACAACCGCCATAAAGAGCCTCTATTATATCTTTTTTAGGACACGGCAGGGGAACAAATCGGAGAGCAGCGATTTGGGATTCTTCTGTTTACTCTGTTACCGGGATTGGTTTCCCCCAAAAGGAAGGTCATGTAAGCCGATGTATTACAGTAATCAAACCTAGATGATGGATGTTTCAGCCTAAGCCATGGAAAGAATGGGACGAATCTTGGCAATGTTTCATAAGTGGAAGTATGCAGTCATAGTAATATTGTTGAAGATTAGGACAACAACAACATACATTTGAAGGCTGATTTAGAGACCTAGTTTTGGAAGGAAACTCTACTTACAGCTTGGAGAAACTCGGTTAAATGAAAAGAATCAAACAGCTATAAATGTTGAACATATTTTCTGTTGGACTCTACCAATATTTGAAACTTTGACGTCAACAGACAGACAGCTTCTGTGCCTTCTCTTTCTAAAGTGTCACAGTTGAATTGTAGCACCCATCCCTTGCCCCCAAGCCACCCCGGTCTCTAAAGAAAGTTATGCAAATCACGGCTAATCTTAATAGCCCAAAAGATGCTATTACATACACCCATTTTCCCACCGAGGACACTGACTGCCCATATTCCCAATGAAAGACACAATCCTTTTGATTCTGCGTTCAAATCCCGCTCCCAAATCCCCAGAGACTAAATGTGACATTAATCACATTTCAAGGCTGGGACACATCTGAGAGTCGGACATGATAATCTGAAACAGAGGAGGATCACAAAGACAAGGCTCGACTGGGAAGACGAGTCGCCTCGTTTGACTCAACAGCCTTGATATTTCAGCGGCCCGCGATGACGCGTTTGATTCGGCGTGGCACAAAAGAGCTCCGGGCTCGGCGGTGTCTTGAGTTGAGGGAGCTCGGTTTGACGCCGGGATCAGGAGCTGTTGCGTCGGCCGAGGTGGTGGAACGCGGACGCGTCAGGCAGCGTGTGAAGCAGAATGGTTCTAGGTGTTTCATGTTTGCGTCTTATTCTAGGTTGATTCAACACCGACTGCTTCTGTCAGGAAAAATATTGACAAGTTGAACATCCAAGTGGCTCAGACACACACTGTGAAAATCAGACATCCAAGGGGATTGTTTTTGGCATAAAAAACCCCATCTCACACTACTTTGACTGCATCATAAAAGCAAACAAAAATAGCAGAGCAAGTGTCTCAAGAAATAGTGTGAAACATGCAATATGTCTGAAAATGCAGATGACAAAAATAAAGTTTCATTATCATTGGAGAATTATGCATATGAAGCCCATCTGTGCCGTTTAATGAACAACTGTGATTAATAAATATACTGGCTTAATCAGTGAACACTGCATTCATGATGTTGGTTAGGAGACATCAGAAAATTCTTGTTCTAGTGAGATGTAAGCTGCACGACCAGATTGTTTCACAAGTAGCCAGTTTACAAGCTAATTTGAAACCAATAAAAAGCTAAATCACCGGAACCGTCGTTGGGTTCCCAGATTGCATTTCAGCCAATGTGTTCCACCTCTTTTGCTCTCCACACCGACTGTTTACCTGCATTCAACCGGAGCCTGCTCCAACATCAGGGTCTGAAATTAGTGAAATCATCCGCCACTTTGGCAGGCAGGGAAAACGCTAGCGATGGGAATAGAGAAAAAAAGCGTTCAAAGCATGGCGCTACTAAACCTGAGGGGTGCACCCTATTTTTCCCTGATAGTGCGACACTGTGAACAACAAATCTGTGTTTAAATCAACAGGAGGAGAGTTAGTAACATTAGCTGTTAGCAACCGTTAGCAGCACAGTCCTGACTGGTTAAATAGCAGAGCTACTAACGTTAACGGAGGTGCCATCGAGTTATTATTATGAGACGTTCAGAGGCTGCTCAGGAAAAAGGACTATTGGGTGAAGGTAAATTACAACGTTATCATGATGTGTTCAAATGTAATCTTGTAAAATTAAGTTTTTGGCAAGAAACTTGAATAAATCCAGTTGTTAGGAGATGTTTTCACATCAATATAAAATAGATATTAGAGAGGGAATTATGACCCGTTTAACTCCTTTACAACGTACCAAGATTTTTTTTAATGAAAGCAAATATTTAAATATTCATAATCATTTGAATTGTGTGTTTTTATGCAAATAACCACCATTGATGACAACAACAAAGTACAGTACAGTACTGTGTACACTACCCTCCCTCCACGGTGTAATTCGAACACTGTAATTTACCATGTATATAATGTTTTTTGTGTAAAATATATCGAACATTGAATGACATCAGATCTAAAATGTTATTCCTTCATTTAGCGCAGAGATTTCAAAAGTGGCAGTGCCTTTTTGTTGTACAGCTTATTAATTAAACACAGGTATCAGATCGGTACTCAGTATGGGCCGATACCCAAAGCCCAGGTATCGGTATTGGTATTGGGACTGAAAAAGTGGAATCGGTGCGTCCCTGGTAAAGTCATAAAGCTCTGGGTGTCCAGCAAAATTCACCACGGTGAGAAAAAACACAAATGATGTTGGCCACTTTTCTGTTCGTTCACCCACGAGGCGTTCAGGGCACTCACAGAGCGGATAAACACAAGGCGTCCAGCAACGCAAAGGAAGCGTTTAAAATCTCATTGAAAACAATTACAAAAAGCCGCCCCAGGCTGCTAAAACGCTCTCTTATAGAGATTAACCCAGAGGATGCCCACTGACTAAAACATTCAGAAATACTGGTGAGGTCATTTCTCTGCCAATATATTTACACAAAGAAGAAAGTGTTTTTATATGAGAAAAGAACATAGCAGAGTATTCAGCGTTGTACTGGTGAAACACAGATTGGAGCACTCCTTCCTCCCGTCATCCATTTGTAGATAAGTGGAGAGGAACATATGATTTGTGTGTGTGTGTGTGTGTGTGTGTATGTGTGTGTGTGTGTGTGTTTCCGTGCTAGAGTGTAAAAATTGATGTCAGTATCTGGGCTCTTTTTTTCTGTTGTGATTAAAAGCCTAGTTGGCAGGCATTTGCTCAGCCCTCCCAAGATTTCCTGAATACATGAATACATTATTGTCATTTAAAAGAAACAAACATGCAATTATATGGAGAGAAGGAATAAAAGAGAGAAACAAGGCTAGTCAAACCGCTATACATACCCGCTTAGTGTCCACACACGGACACCGATCACACACACACACACACACACACACACACACACACACACACACCATCTCCTGCTGCCCTTCCCTTCAATCACAACCTGCTAAAAACAACATGTACCTTCTCCAGTAAATGAGCCTCTTATCGGTCACTTTGCTATTATTTGTGTTCTGACGAGCTTCCTGCTCCAGATTTTCGTGGGCTCAATTTAGCCGCATCGAAGTGGGTCGCACACAAATAGCCAGCCGGGCTGGCAGGGTCCGAAGCAGAGCAGTCTGGGTAAGAAAGTTCTCCTACCTCGTCGTGGTACGGGTAGTACCAGACTTACTGAATTGAGAGCTGCAGATATAAATGATCCCAGTTTGCCGTCTACCCAGTCGGCGGGGGAGACGGTTATTGTTCTCCTCCAGGCTCGGATAAATAAACGATGGGGCGTGACGTCTCTCGGTGGTTCAAGGTCAGAGCTGATGGCTCTGGAGCGGGGGTGCAGTTTTATGCAATTTTCAATCTGGATTCATGAATTCCGGTGAAATAAAGTCTGACAGATGCATTACCTCAAAATGAGGATTTACATGAATAGAAACAGGAAGCAGTGTGACCGAGTGTGGAGGTCAGGCGGGCTGAGGCCGTTACCAACAACTCCATTTAACTCCTGATTCAAAGGATTTAAATTCTGGAAGAGTTTTTTCTATTTATGAAAGTGCACGTTTTCCAGCCACCTTCTCAGACTGAATTACCGTCTCGTTTCACTTCATTATTCAGTCTGACATCATGTTCTTGTGAGCTGTTTTCTGTTTGGGGAGGAGTTGATATTGTGCCCTAACCAATCAGCAACGAGTGGTGTGTCCGTCCCGGCGTGGTAGCAGCTGCTAGGAGCAGTTAACACAGACGGTTTTTAAGATGTTCGAAGGAAATGATTTATACATGATCATGTGGAGGATCGTCACTTTCCTGAGTCATGTCAGTGAAAATCCATAATGTGAAATATAGCGTTTTGCATCTCAAAAATGTGTAAATGTCAGATTTGTCAAGTATTTAATCCTCTTATCAACATGGGAGTGGACAAATATGCTGCTTTATTCAAATGTATGTATATATTTATCATTGTAAATCAATTAACAACCCAAAACAATGACAGATATTGATCCAGAAACCCTCACAGGTACTGCATTTAGCATAAAACAATATGCTCCAATCATAACATGTCAAACTGCAGCCCAACAGGCAACAACAGCTGTCAGTGTGTCAGTGTGCTGACTTGACTATGACTTGCCCCAAACTGCATGTGATTATCATAAAGTGGGCATGTCTGTAAAGGGGAGACTCCTGGGTACCCAGAGAACCCATTTACATTCACACATCTGGAGGTCAGAGGTCAAGGGACCCCTTTGAAAATGGACATGACAGTTTTTCCTCAACAAAATGTAGAATAAGTTTGGAGCGTTATTTAATCTCCTTCTCAACAAGCCAGTATGACATGGCCGCTATTCTGTCTTTCAGAGGTTGTAGCGGGCTCAGTTTTAAAGCTAAAGTGAAGATTCTGGTATCATATGAAACTAGAAAACCTAAAGAATCCATCGGTACCAACCATGTCATGCTAGCTTGTCATGAAGGAGGTTACATAACGCTCCAAACTTACACTAAATTTTGGCGAGGAAAAACTGGCATAGCCATTTTCAAAGGGGTCCCTTGACCTCTGACCTCAAGATATGTGAATGTAAATGGGTTCTCTGGGTACCCACGAGACTCCCCTTTACAGACATGCCCACTTTATGATAATCACATGCAGTTTTTTGCATGCAGTAAAAATATATTATTTTCTCCTATTCTAAAATGGTGTATTTTGAATATTTCTGCATACTGGGGTCCCTAAACAGTCTTAGAATTACATAAATTGGGTATCACTGTAAAGCTGAGAGTCTTGTGGATCCAATGAGTCCAACTGTATTCATGTGAGATGATGTTAGTCCCCATAGGAGACATTTCACATAGTGATACTCAGATTTTATACATGAAGTGGTGTGTCTTTATACTACGTATGACAGTTTTCCTAAAATCAGATTTGAAAGAAATCTCAGTACATTGACTCGTTACCTCCTGTATCATGATACGTATGGACAGATTCTTGCCGCTACACTGCCCTAGTAAATGTGTTATAACTTTCCCAACAAAGGGCTCAATCATTTGCTACGGCTCATAAAAGAAGTCTGGTGAATTGAAACGAATCATGTTGAACGGTGGATCTCTCATTTTGCCAAGACAAACTCATCACACTGTGTCTGCTCCATTCACCGATTCCCCCACAGCAGATCAGCATTATTCAACATCTTCAGGGCCGCGGCTCTCGCTGAGAGACGAGGTAGGGAAAGCCACTGTTGCTATGGCGATGAGGAACGTTGTGAGGAGGCGCTGTGACAAAAGACAAGGCCGGATCCGACAACGCCCGCACCGATCGGCCCTGAGCTGAATGCTGATGTGTTTTGACAACACGACGTTTCTCGAACCAACGCTGAACCAGAGACGAGTCGTACCTGAGACTCTTTACCCTCATTATGTCTGGCAGCGCTCGGTGCCCATTATACCGGCTGAATGCGGCGAGCATTAAACATTCAGACACTGAACACAGCCCGCGCCAAAATAAAAGGAACTTCTGCAGTCCGTTGGTGCTGCCTTCACAGCTCTCTGACATTCAATGACAAAGCACTGAGAGTGAATTACACTGACATAATATACTGTGAAAATATTGTGCTCATATGAATTGACAAACTGCTTTTATATGTCTCTCAGCCTTACACCTACTGATTTCTGATTGGCTGCATGCAACAGTTCAACAAGTCCTCACAACCACATAAAGGCAACGACAACCACCTCTATAGTTAAAGGGATAGTTCGGGTGTTTTGAAGAGGGGTTGTATGAGGTACTTATCTATAGTCAGTGTATTACTTAGGGCGTATTCACACCTGCCTTGTTTAGTTGGGTTGAATGGAACCCTGGAGCGTTTACCCTCTTGGTGCGGTTCGTTTGGGCAGGTGTGAACACAGCAACCGCACTCGAGTGCAGCACCAAAACAAGAAAACCGAGACCTCCTTGAAGGGGCGGTCTCGATTCGTTTCCAAACGAACTGCGGTACGGTTCGGTATGCTTCGTTTGTGGTGAGAACATGATCCGACCTCGATCCGGCCCAACTGGAGAAAGCATTGCGCCTTTTTGGATTAAACCAGCTCCGGTAGCTGCGCTGTGCAACAACAACAACAACAACAACAACAACAACAACAACAACAACAACAACAACAACAACAACAACATTACAACAACAACAACAACAACAACAACAACAACATTACAACAACAACAACAACAACAACAACATTACAACAACAACAACAACAACAACATTACAACAAAAGAACCTACGCTTGCCCTCGCTATTCACATCAGTACTAAACAGGTGTAACGTCAGGCTGTGTTGAAGACCGCGGGCATACCTGATGGATCTTCGTAAATATTTTCAGCCGATGAGCACGTCACAGTTTAGGAGGGTTAATGCACGCCTCCTCCTGAACTGTCTAGATATGCGCATATATCTATCTACATAGCGTACACATAAACGGATGTAATATTTCCTTAGGTGGCTAAAATCTGTTTTTTTTGCCGTCACCGTCTACCGCACTGTTTTGCTTTGCTCCTCCAAACTGGGGGAACACCAACCTTCATCTACTTTAGGTAATACACTGACTATGGAGAAGTACCTCACACGACCCCACTTCAAAACACCCGATCTATCCCTTTAAGCTTTAGTTCAATTTAGGCAACTAAAGTTGACTCGTCTCACTTTTAGTACTAGGTCTTTTTCTCCATGCTGTGATTCCACTGCTGAACGCTGTGTATAAACCGCAGACTGTCTATGGTAGAAACAACAATGTGGCTGCTGTATTCATGCCTAGATGACGTTATGTTGAGTGACACTGATGGGTTTTAATTTGATTACAATGCAAGAAATCATGGATTGCAAGTTTGTTGATTGATGCCGTTAATCATAAAAGGTTTATTTACTCACATGTATACTGCGGAGGTTTATAGATAAAAAGCGTGAATGTTAATGACAGTTTTCTTGTCCTTCTTCAGCTCGTGTCACAATACATTTTTGGTGACTGAATAACTTCCACTTTAACATGATGTTACCTTCATTTGCTGGAGCGGAGCAGCTGTCAACCTGTCAACCTGAAGATCTGTGTTTTCATTATGTAGTGAAAAGGTGCTCAGTTCGACTCTGCCACTACAGTAACGGCAGCGTCGCTAGAGAGCACAACACATCAAACTGCTGGTGGATCAACCTGCACCCATAAACCCATCCTCACTTTCTGAGATGTGTCCTGTGTGTTAAAAGGACGGAGAGTTGCATTTGTGTTCATCTGCGGTTTCCTCATGTGGTCAAGTGAAGCAAGCTAAATGAAAATGTTCCCCCAAATAGTGTCCTTTACCAATCAGCTCAATGAAACCACTCACAGCAGGATTCTGTTATCACCTGGCTCCTCTAGGTATCTGTATCTGGCCCCCCTTTCCCGGCAACTTGAAATTGCATGTCCCACTTTGCCGTTATGCTCAGCAAGATGGAGACGCCCACGGGCAAACTGTGAGCGAGTACAGCAGCACGCCATATAGAGAAGTCCGGCCAGTGATATAATCCCTCGTGGGATTTACTGTTGACCCACTAAAGGTCACAGAGAATGTAATACAGGCGGGCTATGGAGTGGCATGATGGGCTTGAGCTTCAATATCGAAGCCCGGGTGAAAAATAGTGGTCCGAAAAAACTTCCAACATTTGCGGTGCGTTTGTTTGAACTCTTCAATCCACACTCAAATTAGAAGACCATTCACGAGCCAAAATAACAAAATACATACATCAACGACAAGCGAGGAGTCTGGAGAGAGCAACTGGTCGAACCCAACTGACAACTAAATAGACTTGTTTTCATTGTTTCGCTCATTCTAGTTATTACGACAAACACCTGTTGGACTATTTACTTCATTGTTTGAGTTTTTACGGATCATCAAAATCCTTTTCATTTGCTTTTTTTTTATTTGTAGTCTGTGCAAATAAAATCACCAACCAATAAAAACCTCCCACTCAGCCTCTCCCATAAAATCAAACCCACTTTCCTTCCATAACTGATATTCCACTGGTGTCTGCTTTTTAAAAAGGTCCCATTCTGTGCTTTGTCCCAAAAGAGAAATCACAATGAGGAAGATATTTGCTCTCCAAGTGGAGTGGCCAACACGTAGTACAAAACCAGCCAAACTAATCCACCCCAGATAGTCTCTCTTTTAGGGATGCACCAATACCATTTTTTTCAGACCGAGTACAAGTACAAGTATTCGCTGATACCGAGTACCGATATGAGTACTTCTCTGTGCCAAAAGACCCTCGTTAACAGCCAGCCGGAGGGTGTGAGCGACACACGGCAGGCTGGGGAGTCCCGCATACGAGGCGGTGCGCCGCGACCGGCTCTAGGTCGGTTTGGAAAGGCTCGGGGTGAAGGTGCTTCCCGGGGTCGTGGACAAAGTGTCACCGGGGCGGACGGAGCTCTGCCCACATAAAAGGCGACATGGGTCTGCGGCGATGTCTGCAACCCACCCGACCCGTCTTGAAACACAGACCAAAGAGTCTAACGCACGGGGTCAGAGGGTGCAAGCAAAACCCTGTGGTGCAATGAAAGTGAGGGCCGGTGTGCGCCAGCTGAGGTTAACGTCGCGCTGCTGTAAAGTGGTATCGGTGCCGTTGTATCTTAACCGTTTTGCGAGTAGGAGTACATGAGCACAGTATCGGACCCGATACCCGATACTGGTATCGGTATTGGTGCATCCCTAATTGACCCTCCACCCGACTTCAAGACAGCAAACAAGACAGCCATCAAACATGTCAAAGTAATGGAGTCTTATTGGAACTTCCAAACTGTAAACCCCTTGCACTACTTGTTAAAGTAATCACATTACTGTAACCCAACTCAGTAATGGTTTACTGACCAACGCTGTCCGTGAAGATAGCTGTTCCTCTTTCTCTTCCTACACAGTGATTCGAAGGTGAGATAACCATCAGTATGATCTAAATTTTGACTTAGTCGTCCACCATGAATCACATTTCCTCTAAATTGGAATTTGAAGTCTCGGCCAAACGGAGCTGATTCTACAAGTCTCTCGGGTTTGACAACCTTAACAATGAATAAATTCATTTTGATGTAGCCGTAGTCACACTCCCCTCTCACCTCCACCAGCTCCGGGGACACACACACACACCGACGGACGGGAAGCCTAGAATCCAGCATGTTAATGCAAATGAAGGTCAAGGCAGTGTTTTTTTTTTGTGCTGGTCTGGGATCTGGGCTTCGTGACTGATGAGTGTCCCGAGGCTGAATGTGAAACACCACCTTTTCAATCCGACACACCTCGTTCTCTGTGTCAGAGGGAAATATAGCGTTCAGTTCGACTCCACCGATGGGAGCTACGTGCTAAATAACTGTCCAGGAGATGAATTATTTATCTGTCGTGGCGTCTTGAGGCCTTGTTCTGACTGTAGCTGATTATTTTAACGTATGATAGAAATGTTTTTCCACTGGTATTTATTGACCACCTCGTCTCCATTCAGGTGCAACAAAATCTCTGATTGTAAAGATGTAAAATGAATGGATGACTTTCAGCCAGCAGTAATCTCTGTGAATACATATTTGGTGGCAAAATGTTGACACACAGAAATCAAACCAGCGCATTCAGGTGAGATGACCTCCGCTCGATAACGCTGCTAATCTGCGATACCGTTGTCTGATGCAACAACCGGGAGGCTCTTGCAGCCGTTTATTCTTCAGAAAGGGATCAAAGCCTCGCGTCTGCTGCCACTACTGTAAATCTATTTGTGGCTTGCCATCTGAATTATTCATATCAGATGTGTATTCTGGTCCTGACTGATCACTCAGGTAACGGTGTCATGTTGAAGCTCTCGCTGAAATTGTAGAGGTGAAGTTCAGGCTTTCAGCAAACACTTTTATTCTCACATGACACTTTGTTTGATTCTTTTAATATTTAATTGTTCTGATAATGCAGGCAGTATCTCATTTTGGAATTAAGTGGAATTATTTACATCCATTTATTTCCCGTAGTGAGCTGCAGGGATGACGTAGTTTTATATTTTTATTGTTGTAGTGGCGGAGCAACGTAAAACACTTCATTCAAAGTTGACAGAAACAAAATAAAGCTCACCAATACTGTCGTCGTTAGTCTTTCCAACGATCACCAACTCTGGTTCAGTCTAAATAAACTTTTATGTCACCGAGTTTGATGTGAAAGTAGGACGACTCTACACGTTGTCTCCTCCCCTCCACCCCGTCTCTCTCTCTGCCCGCTGAGCAGCTGAGCGGCTCTCGTTCTTCAGAGACAGACCATTAAATCAGCTAAATAAAATAACAAACATCGCCCAACCCCATCGCCTACTATTATTTAGATTTTAAGGAAGCCTTCCTGCTTTATCTTCCACGGCCGTGCAGTTCAGAGGATGAGATTTGCGCATGCTGCGCGCAGATATAGACATAGATATGAAACAGTTTTATATGTATACAGATATCGGTGGAGACCGGAGGCGACTGCTAACATTACTTGCGTTAAATAGCGGTCCACTTCCGTGTTTCGGTACGGTTGGCTTTCACACCTGATATGAACCGCACCGAGTACACATGATCTGTGCTCCAGACCATCTTTCAAGTGGACTTGGGTACAGATCGACGAACCATGCCCGAGTACGGTACGGAGCGTTCACACTAATCAATCGAACTGGACTTTGGAGAAAAGTGTACTCAGATCCGGGCTGGGGTCCCTGATGTGAAAGCACCCTTAAATCCAAACGATGTGACTCCTAATAACATTTTTCTCTGATGCCACCATAAAGACAACGTTTTTTGTCTGAACAAACACTTAATTCCATAATGTTGTTGCGTAATTATTGTGGATATTCATGGTCGCCAGAGGACGACTCTGTGGGGCAGATTACAATACAAGTTTCAGAGCATATCCATGCTTTCCAGAGGATGAACCCTTTCCATTTTGGTCCCTCAATTAGCTTTCTAAAGCCACATCCTCAGGACAAAATATTATATATACAGTGTATTTATTACTTGTGCTGCACCTACATGAATGAAAATAGCAGATGGAGATGCTCACACAGTCCGTGCGCACAAGAACTACCTCTTAGCACTTGTCAATGCACAATTAAAACAGGGCCCTTTTGCAAGGTGGATCTAAATTTGGAACAACACTCCACGGTTGCAACTTATTTATGCATAGGTGTCATGGCAGTGTGCCAAAAACCTCTCTGGAATCAAGTATACCATTAGTAGAATAATTACATTTCTGTCAGAAAGCTGATTAGATACAAACCCTCCGGGAGAAAGAGACAGAATGAGCGATAAAGAGACAGCGACCGCAGGAAGGAATAACTAGTGATGCTAAAAGGGAGGCGTGAAGAATGGAAGAGCGAAGGGAAAACAAGATAAAAGATATTATGAAAGAGGAGAGAGAGAGAGGAAGACGAGGAGTGATGATAATGAATGTGGCTGCTCGCTGAGCCTCACACGCTACGATCCCGACCATCCATCGTCCAACCGTTCCTCGTTAAATAATACAGATAAGATGGAAAGGCTCTCATCGTCCACATCCATTTAGCCAAATCGCACTCTATTGTGGAGCAAAAAAAAACTGTGCTTAATGATTCATGAAGCGGCTCCCATTACTATAACACCAACTTTCAGAGAAAACTGTGAGCAATTCATGGAGCGAGAGACGGAGGAGGAGCTGAGCTGGAGCAGCTCCGACTTCCATTAGAAAAGGAAAACAAGGCTGTAGTTGTGGTGAACAGGTGGACACACACCGAGTACGTGCCAGGGCATGGACTCGGATCAAATCTTTGACCTTCAATCCCCCTTCTCTGTTGCAACAAAAGACACAGCAGTGAGCACCATTGGTGGGCTTTATAGGTCAGAGGTCACTAATGCTTATTTCTGGGCAGCACGGTGGCAGCAGCTGAACTGTAAAACCAAGAGAGCGCTGTACATGACAACATTGCTTCTGATGGTGGGCAAGATTTTACAAGAGTTTGAGATTTGTTGGCCTCTCATGAAAGCTAATTGTAACATTTTGGTCACCTGAAAATGTCTTATTCAGTGTTCAGTTGTACTTAGCTCCACTCTCTCGTATCACTTCTGGTTGCAAATAACCAAGATGGCAACGACAAAAACCGAGATGGCGGCGACCAAAAACCGAGATGGTGGCGACCAAAAACCAAGATGGTGGCGACCAAAAACCAAGATGGTGATGGCCAAAAACCAAGATGGTGGCGACCAAAAACTGAGATGGTGGCGACCAAAAACCAAGATGGTGGCGACCAAAAACCAAGATGTTGGCGACCAAAAACCAAGATGGTGACGGCCAAAAACCAAGATGGTGGCGACCAAAAACCGAGATGGTGATGGCCATAAACCGAGATGGTGATGGCCAAAATGCTGAACTCAAGGCTTCAAAACCGACCACAAACCAATGCATGACGTCATGGTGACTACGTCCACTTCATATATACAGTCTACGGCTTGCACTTCAATGCTCTCTGGGAAATGTAGCCTTTTCTAGTAGAACATTTTGGGTAAAATTTAGCGTAAGTTTGGAGCGTTATTTAGCGTAACGACAATCAAACATGACCTGGTTGGTACCAATGGATTCTTTAGGTTTTCTAGTTTCATATGATACCAGTATCTTCACTCTAGCTTTAAAACTGAGCCCGCTACAACTCCGAAAGACAGAATAGCATCCAGGTCCGCCGTCGGATTGTTAAGCGGTTAATGATTTATATAATAAAAGATCGATACTTGACGTCCGTGTATCGATACAATATTGCCACGCAAAATATTGCGATACTATGCTGTATGGATTTTTTCACTAGAGGTGGAGCTGAAACACAACAATGCCCACAAAGCCTTTAAAAAAACAATAAAAGGAAGATCTCAACCTCTTCATGGCAACGTTGTGCCAAACAGCCGACTGAGACGGCTCCCAGACTGCAGCAATTACAATAATAAGATTTATTATTTCCAATATTAAGCTTAGATAATAAGGCTTGGAAATTATGATAATCTGGATAAAGAGTGAGAAAATCTGCATCAATTTCACTACAATGTGGCTTCTCATCAAATTAGCGTGTTCGCTCAACCTCGGCGCGCTGCCAGGCAACCTGCACGGCACAGAGTGACATTTGGGAGCAGCCAGCGTTCGGCGTGTTAGCACTGTACCGTGCAGACAGTCTGGCATGCACTCGTAGACAGACACACACACATAACATCACAACCACCCCTAAGCACACACACACACACATACATCCCACTGCTACCCCTACCCACCTCCTCACTACCCAAACACACACTCCGTCTCTGTCTCTCACACACACAGGCAGTGAGCCGTTTTAGCTGAAACACAGAGGAGCAGCCCCCAGCGGATAGATATCAACGCTAGGCATTATGGGTGAACCTATCTGGCGTTTCAGATCGAGTTAGGGCCAATTAGCCTGTAGGGAGTGAGAGGAGCCATCGCATAAGAAGCTGCTGAGAAGAAGAGCACACAGAGGACTGACGGAGGCCTACAGCAGCGATTAGAACAGACTACTTCACAACCTCAAACCTCTTATTCTAACCTACAAAACTGGGAGGAAAAAATACAAATACAACACTGTGCAACTTATAACACGACAGTTACTCTGTAGATCTGATCACGGTTTGCATTTGCTGATGGGAAACACCCCAAAACCTGCTGATCTTTCAATTAGTCTTTCACACCTGCTGCTGTCAGACAGGGTGTATTGAACCTTGGGAAGACTCTCCCAGAAGTTTGCTGTTGTACCGAGGTGGACAGCTGTGCACAGCTGTGCACACGGCAGGTGGATAAGGTGTTAACATGTCGCATTATCACAGTTTCTAACAGAGCACTCCAGCTAGCATAGTCAGGATTCGCATGGTACGTGTCCACAGGGGCGTTTTTTATCGGGGACGCAACGCTTCCCAGAAACAAGGCACTCGGCTCCTGATTGGACGAACGTTTCCCGCTGTTGGCTGCTGCTCCCAGCTTTCAAACCGGAACCAGTCTGGAGGCTCGTTTGGAAACTTTCTTCTCTTATTTCACGAAAATAGTTCACTGAGATGTGTTTCTGAAAACATTTGAGACGAGAAATAATCCATGTTGCTGAATCTGTCTTTATTTTGGATCAACAATGTTTATTTTAAAAGATTATCGGGAGTTTGGAGAGGCGGCGAGTCGCGTTGGACACCCATGATTTGCATAAAGTAGGCGAGCCCTCAACTTTATGCAAATGAGGAGCGGGCGTCGTGACGCCTAGTCTCTCGAATCATGACGCCGCGCTACCAGAATGCATTGCGCGGCTGCTTACATAGACAATGAATGGAGAGCGTGGAAAGCACGGAGGCTGTGGACACGTACCATCAGGAAGTGTGTTGCTCAGGAACACTTCAGCAGGACAGCCTACACATGCTGTACTCCAGCGTGAAGCAGCCAGCGTGTAGGGAAACCACAAACAAAGCGAGGTGGAGGTGAGCTAAGCGGCTAGGCAGGGTGGATACAAACATCATTTATTATCCCTGAAGGTGACGGAGATTAGCAGCACAGCGATGGATGGATGGATGTGGGGAGTGAGAGGGCAGCAGCGCAGATTGATGTGGTGTTAACATGAAATGAATTGCCGGAGGGAGGGAAACTGTATAGTGTTCTGGGATACGATAAGAGATCAAGCAGAGATGGAGGTTGAGAGTGTGTGTGTGTATTGTTTGTGAATGAGCAGCTTGGAGAGTGAGTGGCATGCTGTTGCGTAGCAGTTTAATGGTAGTATCTGAATGTAATGTCTGCTGCTTTTATGTGAGAGAAAGTAGTGACGGAGAGGAGGAAGTTAGGAAAAGAAAAAGTGAAAAAGACTCACAAAGAGAATGGCAGAAGAAGCAGGAGTATTCTCACATTACCCAGCATCCATCTGGGATCCTGTAGCTTTTTATTTCTTTTGCCTTTGACTCTCTCTCTCCGTCTAATCTTTCTCCCTCGGTTCGTCTGTGTCTCTCTCCCTCCAGTGTGTCTGGGAGGTATCACCTTCTGTAATGAAAGCACACACTTCCCCTGCTCCCACTCCCCAACTTCTAAATGAGGCCTGGGATCTGCCAAGAAAACCATCGACATCCATCCCTCCCTCGACTCTCCAACGGGTTTATGATTTCCAAATTCTCCGCTGCCTCAAGGTCACTGCCATCAATGGCCAGAGACGGAGACGGGGAAGAGACAGAGGTCTCTCTGTGTGTGTGTGTGTGGTAAGGTTAGAATGATTGAGATGGAAGACTGAGGGAGACAGACAGGACTTAATTGGCTCTTACTCATCTATTCTCCTTTAGATCCATCCACATCAGGGTAAAGCCTTTGACTCCAGTGGAAGAAGGGTTAAAGGCAGAAATAGCAGTATATGCACATTTTACTGCCCCCCCGGGGATCAATACAGTATTTCTGATTCTGATTGATTTCATAACAAATCTCTAAAGTAACCCATCTTCAAGACAAAGACTGCTGAGCCCCCAGACTTCAGAGAGTCTACAGTTGTGTAAGCGAATGTGCCTAAGTGGATATGTATATGAATGCGTGTGTAGATATAGACATACACTCTCCAGCCACTTTATTAGGTACACCTTGCTAGTACCGGTGGTCTCCATCTGCTTCAAGGTTGGACGTGTTGTGCGTTCAGAGATGGTATTCTGCATCCCTTGGTTGTAACGAGTGGTTATTTGAGTTACTGTTGCCTTTCTATCATCTCCAACCACTCTGCCCATTCTCCTCTGACCTCTGACATCAACAAGGCATTTCCGTCCACATCCCGCTCACTGGATCTGTCCTCTTGTTGGGACCGTTCTCTGTAAACCCTAGAGATGGTTGTGGTGAAAATCCCAGTAGATCAGCAGTTTAATCCTCAGACCAGCCC
>CAKAOI010051190.1:0-28495 GCA_916701655.1 Sebastiscus albofasciatus
CTGATCCATCCATCCTCTGAATGCTCTAGGTCTCTAGTTTGATCCATCCATCCTCTGAATGCTCTAGGTCTCTAGTCTGATCCATCCATCCTCTGAATGCTCTAGTTCTGATCCATCCATCCTCTGAATGCTCTAGGTCTCTAGTCTGATCCATCCATCCTCTGAATGCTCTAGGTCTCTAGTTTGTGGCTGTAAAGTTTCATGAGGCTGTGATTATCCTTGAGGTCACCATAGCGTGACTTCGTAGGGTTATTTAACCTCCTTCCTGACAAGCTAGCACGACATAGTTGGTACCAATAGATTCATCAGGTTTTCTAGTTTAATTTCTAGTTCATGATATCTATACATTCGCTCCAGCTTTAAAACTGAACCTGCTACAGCCTCTGAAAGACAGCAAAGTCGGTCTAGATCGCAGGTCTCAGATTAAATGAAAGCCCACATGAAAGAGCTCTAACAGCTTTTCCAAAACTTGGGAATCCATTACTAAAAACGTCCCTTTAGACGTGACATTAAGGAAATGTTCCACTGATGGAAACAGTCCATTCTCATTTTAGCGTTTTACAACTTGGCATAACACTGAGGAGAGAAGCCGGCTGGATGTGGCTTTACGGAGCTCCTCTGATTAGAGTGTAGTTTAGGAGAGAGCTGTTATCCTGCCCTGCAACAGAGAAGGGAACACATTGGTCCAAACATGGCTCTGCTCACCATCACACCCCTCCAGTATTTATCCACACACACACACCCTAACCTCTGATTCACTGGAAGAGCTCTGGCAGTCTCTCACATGAGAGGGTGGTCCTCCCTATCGCTGTTTGGATTAGCTCCCCATTACGCCGCGGCTAAGGCTAATATACAGAGTGTGATGGAGCTGCAGTTTATATGAGCTCATACCTTTCAGCTGATCTAAAGCTCGGCCTGATGGAGGAGGAGGAGGGAGTATGAGCTCACCCTACTCCTCAACAGCACCCACAAACAAACCCAGAGGGCCCTGGCATCATCCATGACATCATCAACGTTAAGATTCACTGAGTCTGCACTTTTTTATCAGCTGGTGCTGCCGAATGTTCACATTGCAGGAGGTCATGAAACTGTAATCTCACACTTCAACCTCTGCTGCTCTGCTTACGCTGACTCGTCTGTTCTGTCAGACGGCGGCGGCGGCGCTCAAGGATTTCACCAGCGCTAGGGATGCACCGATACCACTTTTTATCATCACTCTTATCGCCGCACTGTGGACAAAGGGCCCGCTGCGCCCTCTCTCTCCGCCGGGGAGGGACGGGGCCCCCTGCTCCCGGTGCGACTGTCGATCGCCCTGGGGTCCGATACTGGTATTGGTATCGGTGCATCCCTACCTAGAACCCTAACCCTAGCCCCACAACACACATCAGACATCACAATGGTTTTAAGACAAAAATTCTGATGGCGCATGGCGGCTACATGATTCACGCGTCGGGTGTTCACACCAGCTGCCTTTCTGCTGCCTTTCTGCTGCCTTTCTGCTGCGTTTCTGCTGCCGTCAGCTCTTTCTCTCTACAGAGTTTTCCTTTCATAATGGCCATTTCATTTCATTATAAATATCATTTATTTTTGTTTTAGACAGAGAAACGTTCAGAAACGTGTTGTAATTTGTAAATAATAGTAATAATCCACAATTAAAACTCCGTAAAATATTCATTCATGGATCTCTCCAAGTCACTGCATGTTCTACAACACTGTACGGCACATATTTTAGATTAAAAGCATCGTGTTAACAAATGAAGGAATTCTGTCCACAGGGGGAAAAGCATCTTTTATTTTGAAATGAAAGTAGGAAGTGTGGATTTAAAAATAAATCTTTACTTTTTTTTGTACTGTGAACTGGTAGCTGGCCAATTCACCTCCTGGGTACTGCCAAGGTGCCCGTGAGCAAGGCACTGACCCCCAGTCTGCTCCTCGGGTGCTATATAGTAGTAAATGTTGTAGTAGTAGTAGTATTCTGTCTCTGCCACGTGGAAGAGCCAGCAGCTTTTCACCCAGGACAGGTAGACGTGCGTGTCTGTGTGTTAGCACGCCGTACGTGCAGAAACACATTCCCTCTCTGGGTAATAGAGCAGGCTAATCTCAGTCATAGATCTTTGCACCTGTTGTGTTAAGTGATGTCACAGTTTGATAGGCAAGGTGTGATTTTCTTTTTACGAACCCTTCAGTGGAGGTCAGGAGCTACCAGGATGATCTGTGTTTCCTGCTCGTAATATCAACAACAGATTAAATCACCTCTAGACTATAGGACGCACGGGTCCATGAATCTGGGTAAAGGTTCAGGTCTGATCATCGTGTGATAATCTGAACACAGGAACATATAGGAGGAGCTCTCTTTAAGACTTAAGACCAGGTAATGAAGCAGGACTCCCATTAAGATGTCATTTACATCGTGTTTTAGTGATGCATATTCCCCAACAAATGATCAGTTAATCACATTAACACAAACCAGCTTTGCTAATTTAGTAATCTGGCTTTAGAGAGACAACATTTGTTATTACTTTTTCTGTTTTGTTTCACATGGAGGGCAGGAGAACACGCTGAAAACACAGCATTTAAATATTAGCATGCGATAGCATGATTAATCCCATGATTGTCCATAGTTAGTTGCACATGTTTTATCTATTCAAAATGAACCTTAAAGGGAGATTTGTCAAGTATTTAATCCTCTTATCAACATGGGAGTGGACAAATATGCTGCTTTAATGTAAATGTATGTATATATTTATTATTGTAAATCAATGAACACAGAACAATGACAGATATTGATCAGAAACCCTCACAGGTACTGCATTTAGCATAAAACAATATGCTCCAATCAGAACAGGTCAAACTGCAGCCCAACAGGCAACAACAGCTGTCAGTGTGTCAGTGTGCTGACTGGACTATGACTTGCCCCAAACTGCATGTGATGATCATAAAGTGGGCATGTCTGTAAAGGGGAGACTCGTGGTACCCAGAGAACCCATTTACATTCACTGATCTGGAGGTCAGAGGTCAAGGGACCCCTTTGAACATGGACATGACAGTTGGAGCGTTATTTATCATGGAAGGAACGAGTTCCATTTACTCAGCTGTCTGTACTTTGTACTCGCTCTCTAGCCGAGCTCTGCAGACACAGATGTCTCATTTACAAAACCCAAATTCTTCAAATGTCTGATGGAAACTCCTCCTTCCTGACCCGGAGCTGATTCGTCTCGTTAACTCGACTTACAAAGTGAGAGGTGGCTGCGTGACAACACGGCAGCTCTCACTGTTCTCCTCCTGATGAATGAGGACGGATGATAATCGCCCCCCCCCGTTCCCCCTTCCCCCACAGAGAGGAGCCACATGTGCATTCAATACTCTGCTGCTCACGTGATCCACACACAGGAAGAAATGTGTGTGCGTATGAACATGCGTGTTTGCACAGGCACAAAAGAGCCTTTGTCGCCCTGCGGCACCAACAGGTGAATGACATCATCCGTCCGACTGTGGGACTGCAGAGAGTTGGGATTAGACCCATGTGTGTGTGCGTGTGTGTGTTGTTTTGTGCGTCATTCGCTATCATTTTTCCCATGCGAAAAATGCAACAGCACACCATAACTGATATGCTCCCTGGTTCTAATCATCGGTATTCAGGTGAAAGCTGAAGGAGTGAACACATGTTGTATACACAACACAAACAAACTGGGATGACTTCATACGTGTTGCAGCAGCAGCAGGTCGGGTTACACGCCGTAACTCGAACTCCAAACACACACAGGGGCACCGGGTCCCACCGGCAGCATGATTATCATAGAATATATAACGCAGATAAATACATAGAAACATGAAAATAAACGATTTCTATCTTAAAAATACATTTAGTGTTGTAAGTTACCTCTCCAACAACAGCTCTACTATTAGCAGCTGGAGTTCTGTGACTGATGCTGTTTTCCACCTCGTTACAGAGACGCTCTGAGTCTGAAACCGTATCTCAGTTCAGGATGACATTTGGGACTTTTGGTATTTCAGAAACATCTCTCCTAACTGCACTTAGGAAAACATCCTCTCTTATCTGAGGGTAAGAGTTTAGCTCTTAAAGAACCGGCATAAAGCAGAACTGTATACAGCCTCGCGGTAGTCGAGGATACAGGTGTTTTTTTCTGAATAGTTTCTAGAAGACGAGGCCTTAACGCGACTAAAACAACTCTCCAAGTGGATTTTATCCAAACAATGTTTGTTTGGCAACAATTTCAATATTTTAGTTATAAGAAATTGTATTTCTACTTTATAATATTTTGGACCGTTTTAATATTGAATGTTCATACTTCCTTCCAAGGCAGGAGGTTATATTTTCACCAGCGTTGTTTTTATTGTTTGTCTGTTAGCAGGATTACTCCAAAAGTCTGTGATGGATTTGAATGTAATGTTTTGGAGGGGTGAGGTGTGGCACAATGAACTATCCATTCGATTTTGGTGGCGATCCGGATCATGATCCGGATTCAGGAATACTTTTAAGGATTGCGATCAGCCTGAGCATTCAGACCACAGCGTATAACACATGCAGTGTAGCTGATGACGCGTTGATGACGCGGGACCCGCCTCCTTCTTCGAGCAGAGAGAGACGTGTGTGGATGTGTGTGCGGGAGCTGCTCTCCGTCCGCGGTGAGAAAGAACAAAGCGGTAGCTGACGGGATGAGAGACAACGTAGTGTCACGTTCTACAGACATAACAAGGCTGCTGAATGAGAGAGGCATCCGCCGATACGTTACACGGAAACACACCGTGTTAATAAGAAGCCGACCGCCTCACGGTACCGCCAGCTGGGAGCTGGGATCTGTTGTTAAAGTCAGGCACCTTGGTGGAGGTCTGCGCTCTCCGAGGGCCATTCTAGTTTTTATTGATTTTCTACTGTGCACAATGGCAGAATGTGATGATGCACAGGGTGAATGTCACGGCCGAAGGCTCCACTATGTGCACATCGCCGCCTGTGGTGTAGAAACCACTTTGGGTATCCAAGTGGCCAAATGGAGAGTCGTTGCACTATTTCTATAAGTATTAAAACAACAAAAGGAGACATTTTCCGCCGTGTTTCCTCCCTTATAGGATGTGACACGATGCGGTGCAGGACAAGCAATGATTAATTGGACATTTAAAATTTGTAATAATTGGTATATTACCGATGAATGTGCTGCCGTTGTGACTGCTATGTTCCTTCAACATGATCCATCGATACTGTGTGTTTGTTTAGGATTGATCTCAGCAGGAAACCGTTTTTACCAGAAAGAAAGTCAGTCAGAAGAGAACACAGTGACACATTTGTTCAAACACAACCGTGTGTGAAGAATGTAATATCACAATGTACTATCCAACACACTGGTATGTCTGGCGTCAGTGTTTACTCAGTGAAACCCTTCGTGTACATGTGACACCGTGACACACGTGACTTCACCTATTCACATATTGTAACACAGACAACATCACTGAGTGGTTGTTGTCAGTGTCAGGATGAGGTCATCTGGACCAACAATCAATGCAGGTGCTTGTTTTTCTGGGTTAACGTCAGTGTGCTTTATGTCTTAAGAAGGCTCCCAGGTGTGTGTTGAGTTCATGCTACCTGTGAACAAAAGTCACAAAACACACAAGGAGCTGAATCTGCCCACATCCTCTGGTCCGCAGGCGTCAATAAGTCAGTCACAACAGAGAGATTTATCGTGTTTGCTTAAAGGGTGGTGGATGTGTTACAGGAGGACGCCACCAATTCTTTTCAAAATACACACACTGGTTAGGGCTGTCAAGCAATTAACATATTTAAACACGATTAATCGCACATTTTTTATCTGTTCTAAATGAACCTTAAAGGGAGATTAGTCCAGTATTTAATCCTCTTATCAACATGGGAGTGGACAAATCTGCTGCTTTATGTAAATGTCTGTATATATTTATTATTGTAAATCAATTAACAACACAAAATAATGTCAGATATTGATCCAGAAACCCTCACAGGTACTGCATTTAGCATAAAACAATATGCTCCAATCAGAACATGGTAAACTGCAGCCCAACATTTTTAATTATTAAGAGTTTAACGCTCACAAACTCAGCTAATCTGCTTCATACGGTGTGGTTCGATCAGATGTAATCGACTTTGGCCGAGTAACATCAGAAAACTGTCGTCACATGTTGATCCGAATGTTGACAAATTCTGATTGGTGCAAGGAAGTCACCTATTTCTATCTGAGGTCGACCTTCAAATCAGCGGGAAGAGCGTGAACAAAAACACTAATATAGAAAAATGTCTCGTGACAATCAAAACTTTTCTAATTCTTATCTCTAATTTGTGTTCATGTTAGGGCTGTCAATCGATTAAAACAGTATTAATACAAGATTTTATCTGTTCAAAATGTACCTTAGAGGGACATCTGTCAAGTATCTAATACTCTTAGTGGACAAATATGCTGCTTTATGCAAATGTATGTATATATTTATTATTGTAAATCAATTAACAACACAGATCAATGACAGATATTGATCCAGAAACCCTCACAGGTACTGCATTTAGCATAAAACAATATGCTCCAATCAGAACATGGCAAACTGCAGCCCAACAGGCAACAACAGCTGTCAGTGTGTCAGTGTGCTGACTTGACTATGACTTGCCACAAACTGCATGTGATGATCATAAAGTGGGCATGTCTGTAAAGGGGAGACTCGTGGTACCCAGAGAACCCATTTACATTCACTGATCTGGAGGTCAGAGGTAAGAGGCAAGTTTAGAGCGTTATTTAACCTCCTTCATGACCAGCTAGTGTGACATGGTTGACCTAAAAAACATCAGCGGCGTTAAAACGAATTTGCGGTAACACGTTTTTATCGCGTTAACTTTGACAGCCCTTTATTAAACATAATCTTTTGAGCCATATTTAATACAATGAGTGAACAATGTGAGCCGTTCACAGGACTGATGAGTATTCCAGCTTTGTCTTAGCATTCCGGTTACGTTTACTTTGTAAGTGACGAGCCTGGCGACGACGGTGTTTACATGACACGATCGGAATGTTGCCGAAATCAGGTTACAGTGAAAACATGCACGTGCACACACACTGCACAATGTATTGTACCGTATGTAATGATGTGGTTCAGTAAAGCTCCTGATGACAACAGCAGCTGCTGCTCTCCTCTCAGACTCCCCGCGGCTCGTGACCCAGCAGGAGTGACACGGAAACCACATCAAAGGCCGACACTTTAATCTACTGGATAGGATTCTTCAGTGTGACCTCCGCTCACCTTGCTTTTAAAACCTGCTGTATACATTAAGGCTTCTCAGGCATTGTAATGGCTCTAATTGCTGTTTATAACCAAGTGAACATGGAGGCCTAGATCTGCTAAGTGGCCCACATCCCAGTAACAGATTTGAAGTGCAAAACTGCTTCGTCCCAGTTTCCTCCTTATTTCCATAGGTGCTTAAAATACTCCTGCAGCTGGCTAATAGATCATATCTTCCATTTTGAGACAGCCGATTAGACTGTTGTCAGGCTATTAAATAAGCGTTATCAGTCGCTATAAGCCTCATAGATGTGGGTCAGTAGGGGCCTACTACATCCACTAGTAGAAGAAGATGTAGTTTTGTTGCCTAAACTTAAAGAAGTTGTAGTTGTATTACCTAAACCTAAAGAAGTTGTAGTTGTATTACCTAAACCTAAAGAAGTTGTAGTTGTATTACCTAAACCTAAAGAAGTTGTAGTTGTATTACCTAAACCTAAAGAAGTTGTAGTAGTAGGCCCCTACTGACCCATATCTATGGTGCGTATAGCGACCGATAACGTCTATTAAATGGCCTGATAACAGTTGAAGCGGGTGCTTGAGGAGTGAACATGCATCAGCAGCTTAAATGTTTAGTCAATATAAATAAAAGAAGTGGATTATCTTCAACAAACAAACTGCTGAAGAGACGAAATAACAGCTAAAGAGGATCCAACGGAGTGGGAGGAAATTAACCCGTAATTGAGGGTTGAACCTTAAAAAGCAGCAGATTAGTGGGAGGGAAGTGCGCTAACCTCTGGTCCGGACCGGCTGGACCGGCTTTACCGACGGCTTCCAGACCTGAAATTCCTGGTTGACGGCTGTTCTCCAGCAGAACATTCAGTTCCCAAAGAGGTGAGGACAGTCCTCTTTCCTCAGGTGACAGACATGCTTTCATTGCATATGCAACAGTACAGCGTGTGCACTGCATGAGCTGCAGGGCACACTGTAGGAAACAGCCTATCCAGGTTAACAAGTCCTCTCATCCTTACTCATTATATGCAACAGTGTGCACGCTATGTTACTGTGCACACGCTGCAGGAAGCATCCCATTCCGCTGCATGCATTTACAGTATCTGTCACCTGACTAGTCCACAGCTGGCCAATATATCCAACACCACCAAGGTACATATCATGTCAAAAGAAATGCATTTATCAGTTTAAAGTTTGTGTTAAAGTTAACATTAACGTGTCTTTTAGCATTTTTTACAGTCCAAAAGTCACTTTATTCTGATTATTTACAAGCTTTTTAAAGGAGTATAACACAATCAATCTTTCGGAGGTTGCAGCGGCTCAGTTTTAAAGCCAGAGTGAATATACTGGTATCATATGAAACAACAAAACCTGATGAATCCATTGGTACCAACCAGGTCAGACTAGCTTCGCAAAGGAGGTTAAATAACGCTCCAAACTGATACTAAATTTTTGCGAGGAAAAACTGTCATGTCCATTTCCAAAGGGGTCCCTTGACCTCTGACCTCCAGATCAGTGAATGTGAATGGGTTCTCTGGGTACCCACGAGTCTCCCCTTTACAGACATGCCCACTTTATGATCATCACATGCAGTTTGGGGCAAGTCATAGTCCAGTCAGCTCACTGACACACTGACAGCTGTTGCTGCCTGTTGGGCTGCAGTTTGACCTGTTCTGATTGGAGCATATTGTTTTATGCTGAATGCAGAACCTGTGAGGGTTTCTGGATGATATCTGTTATTGATCTGTGTTGTTAACAAACCTCCTTTTAAAGTACATTTGGGTCAATCATGTGATTAATTGCAATGTAATATCTTAATCGACTGACAGCCCGAGTTAGTTTACATGAAAACAATGAGAGTAACATCACGTGTTATGATCATATCATGATGATGATGTTATCTCAGTTTCGTTCAGGTCAACATACGACAGTTTATCAGAGTAGAAGGTGTCCTGCTCGGCCAGATCGGATCTCGGTCTGCGTGGGCTGTTTTTAGTCTCGACGAATGATCACAGGTGACGAAGACGGTTCCTCCGTTTCACCCTCATCTCCCTGAAGACTGCACCTATTGTACTGTATCTGTGCCCAGAGGTCAGAGGGGCTGATGGGTACTTACAGCGACAGCAGCCGGACAAAAACAGCAGCGGGTTATTTGTAAAGTGGCAGACGGCGGAACGACGGGAGGGAAGATAAGAGACAGAAACCAGGGAGGGAGGGGGGACACATCCTGCCTGGTGACACAGCACAACACGGCCATTTATAAACAATGAACTCATGTAGATTGTTAGTGTGTGTGGGCGTGCACCCTGCATTGTTCTAAAACACCATCCTAATACAAGTGCAGAGCTCAGTTAAGTTCTCAGTGTGATGCAACCTGCTTTTTATAAACAGGTCGCTGCCATTTGTGGTGCTATAATCAGCAGATGAGGTGTGTGTGCCTCGCTCTATTTGGAAGAGGTGGCGTGCTGCGTTGAGGGAACGCTTCCAAAATAACGCAGCGCCGTTGGTTTTATGGGGTGATTATGAGGAGGGGGAAAGACGGGAGAGAAATAGCTGCAAATAGATTTGATGTCAGCGGTCGCGCTGCCAAACATCTCCGTCTTATCAGCTCATTGTTAGTATCGGAGTCAGATTCCCACAGTGAAGAAGAGAATCCCAGTATGTGGAGATATGTCATCATGAAAACATTAAAAAGGCTGCTGAGAAAAAAATGTATAGATTAAGGAAGAGTAGATTGAATTTGCATGTTTCATGCATTTTGAGTCCATATATACTGTTACTATACTGTATACAGTTACCCTTTTTTATCAAAATTACCATTTCTTTTCTTATACGATAACTTTTTTCTTCAAAATCTCACTTCTTTAGTGGAGCTTCTGAAACTGAAAATTATATATTTTTTCATAAAAGACTGGAACATGGAAATGATATTATCTAATTGTCTGTATCTTGAAACTAGAAATCTAAAAATATTAATCTTGTTGTGTTTTTTTAAAGGGACGGTTTGTAACTTTCTAAGCGTATAAATGTACCGGGTCGGGACACATGCGCGTTCGCGTGTCGCCGCTGCCTCTCCTCTTCTGCCTGCCTTCACTCAGACAGCGCGCGCGTTCTCGCTCAGCTCGCTCCACCTCTAGACGTGAACGCGCGCTGACTCCACACTGCAGAAGAGTCAGTTTAGCTCTGAGGATATCTAGTGAATGTTCAGTGGGCGATTTGCACATAAACTGTACATTACTACCCAAACTGCTTTTTTAATGCCGGCTTTTTGAGTGTCTCAGTTCAGGGCAGGTGGAAAGCCTCGTGCAGTTGTCCGATCGAGCAAGTAATAAATAAATGTGATCTTTATTAGGGATGCCCCGATGTTCAGTAAAAATATGTGATCGGGAGATCGGCATTAATGCTTTCGTTTGAGTGCCCAGAGTACGCTCCGCCGCTCTGAGAGTGAGGTGCTCGGAATAACTAAACTGTAACCTTGTAACCTAAGAAACCTTGAATATTAGGGCGACTGTAACACGAGGAACAAGCAGGGTGACGGTGGAGAAATACCATCAAAAACAACTAATAGAGAATATGTGCAAATGTGTGTAACAGAATATCTTTCAGCTTGAGGGAAGTCAAATCTAAAGCTGATGAGCAGATGATGGATTGTTTTAATAACCAAACAGACCCAAAACAAAATGCACAATGTGACAGAAATGAAGACAAAATGATTGCAGATGCAGCTTTGGTGAAAATCTGAATGTCACTGGGAGTCGATGGGTGTCTACCTGGCAACCTGGCGTACTGATGTCAGAGCGGGGAAAGAAAGAACGGTATGCTCTCTCTCCGCTCTGCCAGAGTTAATCACCAAACCACAGCCACCGCTAGTCTCGGGCAGCGAACACCAGTAAATAACACCAGTATGACGATATGGAAGCTGCAGGCTTTTTGGTGCTCTCTGTGGACGTTTGGTCTCAACCTCGAGCACAACCAATGTTTGACTTGGCCGTGTTTTGGCTTTTTTTCGTTCGCCGCACTTAAGACTCCGTGGTGTTATAAAAGCCGACTGTGGAGCGAGTCCTGACTGGAGCAGGAGGATATAAACAGCACCGCTGCAGGGGAGCTCCTGCTTCACTTTGTGACCTCTCAAACACACCGATGTGCACGCCTGTACATGCATGGAGTGGTTTTTAAGGTGTGGTGGTGAAAGCTAGTGTCACTAACTTCACCTGGTTGAAAGCCCTGTGTTTGTTTGACCCATCCATCGCCCCCCCGACCCCCTCCACCCCCACCAAATGTTGCTCTTCATACTACGTCACCTGACTTCCTCCTTTGCTGCCGTCATAATTCCTACGGCCACTAGAGGTCAAAGTCCTGTTCTTGTAATCGTATCGGTGATCAACCATGTGAGTAGATGATAACGGCCTTCAGGGACACGTTACCAAGGCTGAGAGGTAGTTGATATAATGTCTATCTAACTTAAAGGGACTGTTTGTAAGAATCCTAATGTCTTGTTAACAGCTTCACCTGTGGCCGTTGAGTCAACTAAAGTCAGCGTCCTGCTGCTGGCCTTGTGCTGCTCTACATAGACATGAAGGAGCATCACTCAACACAGTGAGGAGACACACGTCAGCTAAAAGCACAGCATCACTCTAGAGTTCAGCTGCTTGGCAGTAATGTTAGCTGACCAGACCAAGGTCTCTCCATGAATCAATGCTGATCCTAGTGGTGGCTTTTCCCGCCTCGGCCTCCCGACCGCGGCCGGAGGGAACGGGGGAGACGCCGAAGTTTTGGTGGGAGACGATAACGTTTCTCTCTGCGGAGCCCCGTCACTTCACGAGACACGGGAAACCTCTGCTGGTCTGGAGGAGCTGCAGCAGTTATTTCTGACCAAACGTCCACTGAACATTCACTAGATATTCTCAGAGCTACACTAACTCTTCTGCAGGGTGGAGTGAGCAGCATGCACGGGAGAGGTGGAGAGAGAGAGAGAGAAGGAGCGCTTCCACCGGTTTCATCCACTCATAAGTCGTCTTTGTTGTAGTTTTTTATCTTTGTGGTAGTTTCCATCATATTCGGCCTAAATCTGCATAGTTTGTGACTTTGCGTTGACGTCCTCGGTGTATATAGCGTAGCAAAGACGGCGACAGGTCAACCTGCACTTGACCCACCTGTGCTCAGTTTGACTAACATCGAACACAGCCTCCCCCCCACCCCGTGATGACAGCCGTCCTTCCCTCCTTTCTTCACAACTGTTGGATAAAAGCCAGATTTAAAAAGAAGCATCTGTCCTGCAGCGGTTTGATTCTTAAAAACTAGAACCAATGAAAATGTGGGACATCGTCTCAATATGTGGGACAACAACAATAACTGGGGTAAAGATGCTGTGCAGTCACTCGTAAAATGTGACACCTGGTCACCCCGATGTCTCCGTATACAAGAGGCTGACCGCTGCTCACATAACCTTCATGTGATCAGCCTCTCTTTGGTGTTCCTCTGAATTCACAACTCGCACATCGAGGACTGGAGAACACTTTCATTACCTCATGAAAGTGACACAGAACCAGACGGGGTTATCTGTCAGCGGGGCAGGCCGGTGGTCCGCCAGCCGCTGGAGCGAGACGGCCCAGAGGGAGCTTCCTGCCGCCGCAGACTATCGGAGGGAGCGGCCCCTCGCTGACTCAGAGCTGAGGGGGGGGGTGAAACGAAGCCAGACGTGTGACAGCACCCAACCCTCCCTCCCCCACCAACGCTCCTCCGCTACCTTTAATTAAAGCTGTCAGAGCAGATAAACTCTGCTGTTACGCAACAGTTACATAAGGCGCCGTTAACAGCCAACAAGGGGCAGCGTGGACAAACAGAGACGCAACTCTCAGGAGGACGATTAAAACAAACAGGTCTGCGTTAGTTATACTGCCGTACTAAACTATAAAACGTCTGCACACACGGGTCAGAATGGGCTAATAAACCAGGCATGTGATGCTTACTGTTTCTGGGTTGATTTCCAGCTCTTTGCATTTTTGGTACTTGTATTTATTTTTAAAACAGAGCCAGGCCGGTTGTTCACCTCTGGGTTTAGTCTTGAATGCTCTAGGTCTCTAGTCTGATCCATCCATCCTCTGAATGCTCTAGGTCTCTAGTCTGATCCATCCATCCTCTGAATGCTCTAGGTCTCTAGTCTGATCCATCCATCCTCTGAATGCTCTAGGTCTACTACTATGAACACACACACCTCTGCACGCAGTTCCCTTCGCTGGGGGTCCGTGGGGCGACCCACTCAGAGGGACGGGGGGGTAAAGTAATACCCGAGCCCTCCACCACCAAGCTCCTTGATCCTCCGGGGCCAGTCAGACAGGAAGTGCTTTAATCAAGGCTTCCTGCGCTGCCTTGTTTTGTCTGAGGCAGAGGAGGAGAGAGGGGAAGAGTAATGCATCCAGCAGCTGTTGTTGCAGGAGGCCAGAGTGTCTCGGCTGAACACGACAAGAGAGCTTCACCAACTTGAGCAAGAAGCAACCCAGTCACCAGAACGCATGTTTCTGCAAACCACGGGAGACGCTGAATGTTTCTGAACCAAAAATAGGTTTCATAAATATGTTAATCTTGTATCTAGCTTGCAGAAATGACGTGTAGTTAACGTTGTGAAACTATTAGTTCTAATGACATGGCTAAAATGCGTACTCATGACATGGCATGTCCGTGTAATGTCGTGCTATTTCTACACCTTCCCGACCGGGTTGGATGGACATATATAAGCGACGAAACGTGGTAGAACGTGGTCATAAATGTGGTCGACAAACTCCCCTCGTGCCTCTGCATGTGGGCTCTTAGCTTCCTTGTTTTGACTATCATGTCTTCCCACTGAGGTCCTCGTTGTTTGACTGCCAGTTTTGGCTTCAACATCTCACCACAGTTCAACAACAAGCCCATTATCAGTACTAATAATAAATATCAGAACTTGTGGCGAGACAAAACCGGACAATGGACGCATTGTTGAGGGAGACATGAGCTCAACTAACAGGCACGTTTATCTCCGTGAACCGGTTTTCTGACACACGACACGACAGTAGAACCTCACGGGGACAGTTGAGGTGTACGGAGAGACAGAGGCTTTTAGAGCTAACAGACTTAAACCAACTGGAACTGGAAGGTTGCTGGTTCAAAAGCTTTGAAACTTGGGATTCAGGAGGCGAATAAGAACCACACCCACCTCCTCATAGAACCCAATGAGCTCGAGACACTTCTGCTCTCACACAGCCCAAAACCTCTCTGACGACGCACAGCCCAGTTTATATTATTAATAATTGTGGTTGCAACTGTGACACACCGTGGAGCGGAGGAAGAGTTAGAATCTATTGGAAAGTCATAATCTCTGGTTTGGTTTGGCAGTAGCACGGTGCATGTTTACATGTCGTGCAGAAGTCTAGACATTTTTTAATTACTTTAGCATCTCAGTAGCTGTGTCACATCCGTGTTCTCACCATTACAGGAAGAAGACGCCGCGGCTTCAAAGACCCGTTGGGATGTGCGGGGGCGTTTTCATTTGATTGACAGATCACACGATGACACACACTCACTTGTTGTATTCCTGTGAGCTCCACCCGGTTGGAGGAGTCAATTGGTTGTCGATTCTGTTTATCAGCTGAGAACTACTGCAAGGCTTTTTTACCCTGATCCGATTTGACCTCCATCCTCTCATCCTCAAGGTCACTACTTACTATTAAACATTAATTGATTTATCTCATATTCCTGAAATGTTCTGTTCCTATGAGCCGACCTGCTATCTGAGGTTCTGTTATCAGACCTTACAGCCACACTGAAGACCAAAGGTCAGAAGCTGGCGTTTAAAGCATGTCACGGATTACCGACTCAAATGTTCCTTTATTAGATGCTAGCAGCGTGTTCTAGGCATGACCATGTCGGTTGGTCCAAACCGAAATCATCTCAACAGCTGTGGGATGGGTTGCCGTGGTGTTTTGTGCAGACGTTCACGCTCCCCAGAGGATGAATCCTGCTGACTGCGGTGATCCCCTCTCCTGACTTTTCCTCTTGCACAAACATGAGGTGTATATTTTAGTTCTTTAGTGAAATATTTCAGCTGTTGATGTGATCGCTATGTAATTTGGTGGACATTCAGGGTTCCCAGAGGAAGAATTATGAAGAGGTTTATCTTTGTGTTTAATTCTAATTAGCAAATGCTAGCATGCTAATTTAAGACGATGAACTCACTTTCACTTTGCGCACGAGCAAACCCGTTTCCTCAGCAATTCCAATCCAATTTCCAACTCCAGTTTTGCCCATTTTAAATAGCAATGCACCAATGTGACCTTTTAAAGGGAGGTGGAGATGACACTCTGATTCATTCATGTTACACCCAGATTATGCATCGCTTAACGCCAGGATCAGACTACTTTTTTCTCGTGAAGTTATGACTTTATTCTTGTAATATTACGACTTTTTCTCGTAAATTTATGACTTTTTTTCTCATAATATTCTGACTTTATTGTGTAAATCTCAGATGTGTTTTCCCTCAGTGTGTCCTAATACTCTGTAGTACATTGTCTCTTTGGCCCTCACTGCATTAGACTGATATACTATATACTGAGACTATAAACTGTTCTCTGAGTGCAAAGAGGATGAAACATGCTGAACGGTGTTTATCTTATCTAGTGATATGAAGGCTGTGTCCTCCTAAAGTCTCGTCCTCTTTCAGTGTGTCTCAGTCTTGTTATGTCTTCGTGTCTCGCTCGTCGGTGTGAGTCACAGCTGAACATCACGACTCGTCCTTCTTCTGTTCTCGCTCTGGGAAACTTGAACCCACAACACATTTATGTGACTGATAAGAGCTGTGAGCTTGTTTGTTGACATAAGTCACGCCATAAAATGACCTTTAGTGGCGTCCAGCACAGTCAGGAACGTATTGTTTCAAGTGTTTGTTCATTTGATAAGTACTTTCTTAAGACTGTGTCATCATCTGTCCCACCTTATGAAAAGCTGTATATTATGATTATTTGAAAATTTGAAAAGTGTCAGTCTCCTGATGCTGTAAACTCACGTTGGACGTAGCTTCTGTCTTTCTGGTCAGCCGTAGCCGTTGACGACGCACACCTTTGTTTCCACAGGTGAGAACTCTCCATTGGTTGGACAGCAGACTAGTTAAAGTGTGTGATTTTCATGTTTATATCCAAACAGCTGGTGACCTTTTTGGTTTCTCAGAAAAGTTCCCACGGCATCAACTGCTCACATTCCCAGAAATCAGCAGAGTAAAAATATCAGACCGCCATGACTGTTGTTGACACATCACCGACCTGTGCAGGTATCGTCTGTCTGTCTGTTTCTGATGCAGCGTTCACACCGTTATGACTAGTGAAGTGTCGTCGTCATCGACATTTTCTAGAACTGAAAAGAGTAGAAATAGTTTTATCATGAAAAGCCACATTGAAGATGGGAAGTTCTTCCTCTAGTCTTCAGGACTGCTATTCACAGACAACATTACGTCACAGGTGGTGTTGTTGTCTGTGCAGTCAGTATGGATCTAGTTCTGTATCTGGTTGCAGAGCTGATTCTTGTTTCAGACACACTTCTGTTGACCCGGATCTCTCTCGCCTCCCGCTAGTGTTACGTGAGCTGGAGACACCAGAGAACAGGACGTAACTGATGCTGCTCGGACAGTCGGTGATACTCGTCACCGGGCTCAATCAGCAGGTCTACCTTTTAATATTCAGTTGGATTGTTGCTGAATTTAGGTCCATGAATCCATCATTTCTTTTTCCATCCAAGAAGCCGTAACGTTTGCAAGGATGCTGCTTATTAGTGCAACAGGTTAAGCAGCTAAATTGACTTCTGAAGAACCAGTTTTGTGCAGCAGAGGAGATGTTTTAATATTTAGATGCATGCATGATTACATAAATACAGCAAGACGTTTGTTCATTTGTACGTCTTTTGCATAAATTTACATTCCCACGCAACTAAACTGCATTCTCAATTACACGTGTTTTAAACGGCCTGACTCTCGGCACGGCGCAGCACAACTCGGCGCGCTAAAATTGGTAATGGAAAAGCAAAATCAGCCCGGCATGGTGTGACACAATGCCAATGGAAAAGCTCTGTAGTTGACTGGCAACTATTTCCCAAGATGTCAAACTATTCCTTTAACAATGGCCTAGAAATTTGGGGAAATTCAACTTCAGTTAGCGATTTAAACCTGCAGGCATTGGATGAGTTTACCTTCCATTCTTCTTTTGAAATAATAAGCATCCGCTTTATGAATGCAGAATGTCACAAGAACCTGGACTCGTCTTGTGTAAAACACGATACCGTGGAAGTCTTACGCAACACGGAGGGGTGATAAAGTTGAGCAGCAGACACCGTATCTCTGTTGGATTGGTTGAAGCTGTGCCAAAGCTGAGTCACATATTGTCACAATATGCCCTGGAGTCACACAACATCCTACCTCACCTTGCCACCAACATATCAGCAATCAATCCTTATCAGCTCAACAATAGGCCTCCAATCTCCCTCCTTATCCTGACAGGTACGCCCGCCACTGCCGCCGCTGCAGGGCTCAACCAACCTGCTCCCGCTCTGGTTCCCATCGCCGTGGATAAAGCTGAAAAGGGAAAAAGGGAGTTTTCCCATCTCTTTTTCTCACGCCGGTCATATCCAGAACACAGAGGCTTAGTTTACGGAGACCTACCGCTGCAAACTTGGCGGCGGCAGCAGCGGCATCTCGCAGATCAGCTGCACCGATCAATCATCGCTCGATCGCTGGCAGTTAATTCAGAACAAAGGAGAGCACAGTGACGGCTCCTGAATGGAGGTCACAGGGAAAAAAGTGGAACAGCAGCTGCACTTCAGGGGAACATAGAGAAGACTTACGTGACAATAAAACAATCTGACACCTAAACTAGCACCTATAGATTAAGGCGGTGCACAACCATTATTTTATAGCTGACAATGTGTCTCCAGCTCCTCTCCAGCTCCTCTCCAGCTCCTCTTCAGCTCCTCTCCAGCTCCTCTTCAGCTCCTCTCCAGCTCCTCTCCAGCTCCTCTCCAGCTCCTCTTCAGCTCCTCTCCAGCTCCTCTTCAGCTCCTCTCCAGCTCCTCTCCAGCTCCTCTCCAGCTCCTCTCCAGCTCCTCTCCAGCTCCTCTCCAGCGGCTCCCCGTGGATTTATACAAATAGAAATGAATAACTGTCTTTTGTTTACATTTTCATTTTTATTGATCATTGTTGTAGGTCTATGGTACGACGGTACGACGGTACGACGGAGTGTTAGGGCCACATTGAGGAGAAAAAATACATCTGAGATTAAGAGAATAAAGTCATAATATTCTAAAGTAGTAATTTTACGTGTTAGTTTCTTTTTTTCTTCTAAAGTTACGACTTTATTCTAGCAAAGTTCTGACTTTTATTCTAGTAAAGTTATGACTTTTTTTTCTCGTAAAGTTAGGACTTTTATTCTCAGAAAATTACGACTTTATTCTCGTAAAGTTACGACTTTATTCTCGTAATATTACGACTTTATTCTCATAAAGTTCTGACTTTATTCTTTAGTCCACAGAAACCCCCTCTGACTGACTAAATCACTAAGGGATGTGAACCCGTGAGTCTCCAGCGTGGATTCGTTCTTTATCAGAGGGGGTCCCTTTTTTTCTCCCCAAACCCAAATCAGGGCAACGCTGCCAATGTTCTTCCCCCCGTGTACGCTGCTGGAAACCGAGAGGAAATGAACAATGACTACCTTTTTTTTAATAATTAGAGATAATAACCTCCATCAGCCATGACTTCATCTAATGAGCCTCTAATGAAAAACAACACAGTGTGTATCTAAGCAATCAGACCTCAACCTTTCATTGCTGTTTTCCTTTTTCCCAGTTTTACTAGCATCCTCCAGGCTCCTATGAATTTACTTACCCCCCTCCCCGGACCCTTTATTAATGAGCCCGTGCCGTTGTTGTTGTGGGTCTCTGAGAGGTCGCTGTCATTAGACTGATGAGGAACCAGCAGCGTGCTCGTTTACTCTTCAATGTTTCCGTTTGATTTGTGCCAAGTTGGGTCGGTTAAATCAGACCTCCTGACTAAATACCTGCAGAGTTATAATCACTTGTGACATTTTGTTCCGAGGGGACGGATGTAGAGACGTAGAGACGTAGAGATCTGATTTTATTTGGGTATGGAATGTGCATGTATGCCTCGTAAACACAACAGGGATGCTTTTGTTAGTATTTCAGTTACAAATGATTGATTAAGGCCAGAAAAAAACAGAAAGTCTCTACTGTAGGTGGGAACTATTACTCTACTCTCTATAAGAAAGAATAAAACTTGGTAAACCTATTTGGTTTTTGTGTTTTTCCCCTTTAAACAAACACATGAACCTGTGTAATTCAATGCATTGTTATACACTAGCACCGTTAGCTGCTAGCCGTATTGAGAGCCGCGTGGAGGCAATCCCACGATCATAAGATAAGATAGAACTTTATTAATCCTGGAAAGGAAATTCTTGTGCCAGAGATTGCTCAAAATTACAACAAGTTCAGGTGTATAAAATAAAAAAGTACCATTTCTAGCATCAACCTAACACAGAGGTCAGCGACCTTTACTATCTAAAGAGACATGTGATCATCGTGATGAAGGTAACTCAGTTTATAGTCTAAGTATATAGTATATCAGTCTGATGCAGTGAGGGCCAAAGAGACAATGTACTACGGAGTATTAGGGACACATTGAGGGAAACAACATCTGAGATTTACAGAATAAAGTCAGAATATTACGAGAATTAAGTCATAATATTATGAGAAAAAAAGGCGTAATATTACGAGAATAAAGTCGTAATATTACGAGAAAAGTCGTAATAATACGAGAATAAAGTCATAATATTACGAGAATAAAGTCATAACTTTACGAGAAAAAAGTCATAACTTTACGAGAAAAAAAGAAAAGAGCACGTAAAATTACTACTTTATAATATTACGACTATTATGACTCTAAACTACAGGGTACGGTCAAAGACCTGCTCTATATATAAAGCGTCTGGAGATAACTTCTGTTATGATTTGACGCTGTATAAAAATGAATTGAATTGAAGTTACAAACAGTCCCTTTAAGTGCAGATGCATTCTGGTTAAATTAAAGTTTCAAATGTATTATGTCATTGTGGCTCTGACGTTTCCTCTCCTCACTCTCTGTAGCTTGTGCTTTCGATGATCTGAAACATTTTCTCACACTCACAGTTGTTCTATTACGCTCATTCTGAGTTGCTTTGTCTGAACTCGGTGCTGTTTTTAAGGCCGGAGGGGGCCTCAACATGACATCACCGGGGTCAGTTTACCCCCACGTGGACCACATGAGTGCTCAGACAGATCCATAACAGCAGCCTGAAAGAAAAACAACAGTAAGTCTTTGTCCCTTACAGACTTTGGAACAATCTCTCTAATGAGCTTATAAGTCATCTCGGACTCTATCAGCTGTCAATCATTTCTTAAACCACTGTGAGTACGGTAGCAACAGCACAATAAACACAACAAACAGTCTCCAACATGAGTCAAATGAACTCCTTTGTGACACAGTTGGGAGTTACTGCAGGACTGTTGTGTTGTGGAACGTGCAGCACTAAGAAAGACTTCTCAGCGTGATCCAGTTCAACAACAGTTTGAGTGGATAATTGCAGGACTTCATCCGTTAATCATTCATTTCAAGTCCGTTCGTCTTTCTCCCTTTCAACCCGTTCGCTCTGCGTTTTTGGACACATCTGTTGCACCACAGGATGCCTCTCTTCTTTTCACGCTAATCTCAGGCTTGTTTCTTTCTCCTTCCTCTCTAGTACTTACCTCATCACCTGCTCTGTCACTTCAGAGAGGCAGAGGACGAGGTGAGCCTGCCGGGAGACAAAGGAGACATTGTTCAAACCTGTCCCACAAACATCCAGCGACACTGAAAAGAGGCTGGCTGACACCCACGCAGCCTCCCGATCTGAGACGCAGCGTGAGCCATGCAGGTGTGGAGGAGCAGTCAGTGAGTTCACCTCACACATGCTTTCATCTTCTCTGTGATGTCAGCAAACCAAAACATTCCCCCTCAGGCTGAGATGCTCAACCAGACAGAAAGTATTTCTTCTGCATCACACAGACAACATGAACACCGACACCTGATTGGATGAATCCTAAATTATCCACCACATTTATTTCTGAATAAATCTGAGGTCAGAACGAAGCAATAAACAATCTCTCGCCTTTAATATCAGCACAGGATGGAATTAAAGAAGAGTTATATACACTAGTGCAGTGCCCGTTCAAAGTAGGGATGCACCGATACCACTTTTATTCAGACCGAGTACAAGTACTTCCATTTGGGTACTCTCCGATACCGAGTACCGATACGAGTACTTCTCTGAGCCTAAAGAGCCTCGTTAACAGCCAGCTGGAGGGTGTGAGCGACACACGGCAGGCTGGGGAGTCCCGCATATGAGGCGGTTCGCCGCCACCGGCTCTAGGTCGCCTTGGAAAGGCTCGGGGCGAAGGTGGCTCGTGGCCGCAGCTTTACAGCGCTCTCTGCCCGGACCTCGCCGCACCGTGACGGGGATCCCCGCTCCCAATGCGACTGTCGACCGGGGCCCCAACCGCGTCGTGCCGCGGTCCACGGAAAAAGGCACCAGGGGTCTGCGGCGATGTCTGCAACCCACCCGACCCGTCTTGAAACACGGACCAAGGAGTCTAACGCACGCGCGAGTCAGAGCTTGCAATGAAAGTCAGGGCCAGCACGCGCCGGCTGAAGTGGGATCCCGGCCCCACGGGGTCGGCCGCACCACCGGTCCGTCTCGCCCGCACCGTCGGGGAGGTGGAGCGTGAGTGCGTGCGATAAGACCCGAAAGATGGTGACGAGAGGTTAACGTCACGCTGCCATAAAGTGGTATCGGAGCCGTTTTGTGAGTACGAGTACATGAGCACGGTATCGGACCCGATACCCGATACTGGTATCAGTATCGGTGCATCCCTACTGTAGACTTGTAGTCCTGTTATGTAGTAGGCCTTATCATTTTGGTTTTCGTTTAGTTTGGCCTTTATGCTTCCCCCTGTGTTGACTTTGTGTTTAAACTGCCAGTCATGAATGCATACTTGCGGGGTGTGCCATATTCTTCTTGGAATGGGTGTGTAATGGCCCCTAAAGGCATGCTCATACTGTACATGAAGCACCTTTATTTACTTCTGGAAAGGCTGAACATGTTCATTCACCTTCACAGGATCCTGTACAGATGTTAGCTGCAGCTTTCTAGCACGCAAGGCTACGCAGGCACTGACTGATCTCAGAAGTCAAACAGGACTTACTATCTGGTTGCAGCAGTGAGTGTTTCGTGACAAAGATAAGGACTTAATGTTTTAGAACAAAATGCCTCACAGGGGAAAGCTGATGTAAACCATCGCTGTAGAGTATGTAGGTTAAACGCAGTCCAACCTGACTCATGTTCAGACATCATTGTTTTCAACAATCATCATATTTGTGTGAAAGCCTTTTAGAAATCTAATATGTTTGCTTGTGGCTGAGCTTTTTGATGTGGCAGCACCTTTATGCTCTGGCACGCCGTGTTGTTTTAGAAAGTTACATAACTGCTGCTGGTGAATTATTGTTCATTCGGTGCTGTCTCCATCACTGGAGGGGGGAGGAAGTCCAGCTTTGTGTCTGCTCATCACCGCAGGCCAGCGGTGTGTTTGTTGGCAGGGATCCGCCGTCTCACACGGAGACGTTTTCCAGTGTCAAACAGAGCGAGGGAGTGAAGGTGTGAGTAATCCTGCACCGGTGGGTGAGTAATGGCTTGAATAATACGCCGTGTTTGTTGCCTGAGGTGGTGGAGGTGGTGGTGGAGGAGGCGGTCCAGGTGGCTCGCAGGAGGCTGACACGCAAGAGCGCTCGACTCAGACCGACGGAGTCAGCCGTGACCTCGCTGACGTCCAGGGCGGCTGCTGCTGCTTCCCAGCACTGCACTCATGTGTTAAGACATGTTCACACCAAGAATTTATAGGGCAGGTTATTTAAAACCTGGAGCAATTTCACCTTCACTTTGGTTCATTAGAGCAGGTGAGAAAACTGTCATTCAAACTCCTGCGGCACTAAATAACTGAACAGCATGAAGAGTGTGAGGTGATTCAGTTTATTGCATGTAATTAAATGGTCATTTTGGAGGCCATATTCAGTGGTGTGGTTGCATTGGACTGTATTACATCAATTGATATAATACCTCTTCCCATATTTCCTATAATTACCTGCCTAACCCACTCCAACTGTTCTGCTCTGGTATTCTGCTCTCCTCCCTCCCGCCCCGTTCTTCTCTCCTATTCTCCTCGTCTCCTCTTCGTCCTGATGGGGGTCCGTCGTGCCCGGGAGCTACTGTGGATCCTCGATCGAAGCTCCCCAAACCGCATGCGACTAAATGGACACACCACAAGCATCATCTGTGTTTCCCCTCAATAAACGAGTTAAATCGAACCCTGTTGAAGGCGTGGTCCTTGCTTGTAAAAAGGTAATGTTTTTACATCCTATATGCTGACAGTCAGATCAACAGGTGGATTACAATATATTGTACGAGTACTAAATAATCTGTAATCTTAAGTAACTACAAGAAAAGTCCCTAAAAGAGAAGACGCCCACATTCCCCTGCGAGATGAGCATAACAGTAGGACCAAACTGCTGTCTGAAGTGTGACGCATATTCACGCGTCATTCACAGATGAACTGGAGTCAGATCTGATTCTGCATCCCGACAGACTGAGGAGTTGCCAAAAAAAAGTCATAGTATAGCATGTCGAAAAATTTCATGAAAAAAAGTCAAAGTATAGTATGTTGAAAAAATTCATGAAAAAACTTTATAGTATAGTAAGTCAAAAAAAAAATTGAAAAACATCATATATGGTGGACGAATGAGGAAAAAGTACCAGGCAATAATAGATTTTAACAGGTGAAAGATAAGTTCATAGTATATTTGTGTAGGTATATATAGAGCCTATATTGGATACCCTTTTCCTGCCTTTTAGTAAGAGATGTTGTGAATGAAGAAATAGTGATTTAATATGACATTTGAGTACATCTTCATGTTCCCTGTTGCATAACCCCCCAGTGTTATCTCTGGTAAACCCCGGGAGGAGACGCTCGTCTCACTCCACTGTCGGGCACCGGGCATCGATGTGAGGGTGGGGATGGAACCCCGCTCTGCCGCAGCCAGAACCGGGAACCTAGCAGCCAAGCCACCAATGCCACACACTGAGGACTGTTCTCTTGGTATATTTGACTTCATCATTAGGAGTTAGACCTGAAAACAGACTGTGTCACATAAGGATCAAACCAACAACCTCCTGTATTCCGACCAGGTATCCACCACACTGAGCCATACCACCAGATACACCTGTAACTGTTCTCCTGGTATATTTGACTTCATCATTAGGAGTTAGACCTGAAAACAGACTGTGCACACAAGGATCAAACCAACAACCTCCTGTATTCCAACCAGGTATCCACCACACTGAGCCACACCACAGGTCATAATATATCATGTCAAATTTCGACATACTATACTATGACGTTTTTTTCATAAAATGTATCAACATACTATTCTATTGACCCACTATGACCCTAAACTAAACCCTCGAAAAAAATAAAACATTCATAATACAGTATGTCGAAAAAAGTCATAGTATAAAATGTTGAAAAAATAAATAAATAAATATATATATATAAATATATATATATATATATATATACATATATATATATATATAAATATATATATATAAAATACTGGTTGACACCAAAGAACTATTAAAACTTGCCCAACTCTCTCTCATTTCTCCCTCGCAGATGGTTCGATAGCCAAGGCGGTTTGTTCTGTTTCCTGTTCACAACCTCTACTTCTTCTTCTACTCTGTTTACTGGAGGGTTACAGGCATGCGTAGCTTACAGCGCCAACTTCTGACCAAACTACGCTGTGGCTGAGTTTTTCGCCTTAAACCAGTTGATGGAATCGTGTCTAATTCAAAATTTGCTTATAATTGGCTTGACATTCAGAGGAAACTGGACAATTAACCAACTACCATAATCCATATGGTTATAATGTTTACACCACAGGTCAGACGGCCAGCTCTCCACTTTAAAGATAACCCTTTCCAATGCTAAACAAACCGTATATGCACATGAATAAACACCAGGCGTGAGCCAAGCCCAAGTATGTTGAGTACAAGACTAGTCCAAGTCCAGGTTTACAGGCCAAATCCAAATGAGACCAAGTCAAGACCAAAAAACTCAGATGACCTAAAGAGTCTGAAATGTGTTTATGTAATATCTGGAATCAGATCGTTGGCAAATGTGAGCAAGAATATGAAGTGGGTCACTCTCGGTAAATAAAACACACCGTGTGGGTGTGACCTCTCAACCACACAGTGAACTGCTGACCAACATGACTGATGCTCCTTGTTTGGTTTCCTCCACGCTACTCACGCCCAAACCCACAGTCTCTGTCACACACACATGCAAAAAAACAAACGTGACGACAGCAGAAGAAGCAACCGCAGGTCACCGTCCGGATGCTGAGATCAGTGTGGTGACCGATGGAGACACTTATCTAAATTCCTGCAGACGTGAGAACTCAATAACTAGGCCGCTCGGACTCAAATCGTGTCCAGCATGTCCAACTTTATCGTCCCATTTTGTCCCCGTATCAATCGATACCAAACAGGTAAGATGGCCCCGGGCAAGACGACTTCCCACCTCCGCTGCTGAACATACCTTCCCTTCTCATGTTTCCAGTAAAACCCCGGCCCTCCTAACCTCTGACCTTGACTCTGTGACCCCTGCAGCTGCAGCCTCATCCACGCCACCCCGCAGCCCGATGGGTATACGTGTTATGAAACCAATCTCTGCATCTGCGTCGACAGGTTCCAGGTCAGGGAAGAGCCGCTAGTGTTTTGCTCAAGGACACCTCTGCAGGGTGGACGCTCGCTGAAGGGTTGTCTCGTTGGAGAAGTTTAACCACTAGACCGCCCTCATGTCAACGGTCATTATATCTTGACAGTAGTGCATGAGACAGGTAATCTGATAAACATCATGTGTCTCTGTGTCCTCCGGTGCTCCTAACGGCATCTGCAGGATTTCACAGACCGGAGGAAAACAACCAATCAGAGCCGAGCTGGAGCCTTGCCGTCTCTGAGCAGCTGTCAATCACTCGCCAACTCCGATCGAACCAGGGCCGTAAACCACAACACAACGGCTTTAAGACAAAAATTTAGATTTAGATTTTCATAAATAACTGTCTTTATTATAATATAAATAAACAATTGCTCTGTGGTATTGTTGGCTTCAAAGTGTTTAGTCAGTTTCACTAACGCTTTTATTAAAGGCAGGGTTGGCGATGGTCTCCAGTATCCACCATCTGTTCTATTGGTTGAAATGGTCTTTACCCCCCCGACAGCGATCCATTACTGATGTTAGACGGAGCCCCTGAGGCGATGCTACTTTACAATTATGCCGGCTTTCCAACATCGTCGACCCGATCTTTAACAAATAAGTCCGAGCAGATGAAAAAGTGTGAGAAAGCGAGTTACAAGGGTGAAAAGTGTATTTCTTTCTTTCTTTACTTATGTGCTAACTCAAAGTATTTCATTTTTCTTGCTGTAAAATGAGAAAGGTTGTGACGCCCGCAGCCATGTTGAGATCAAGTTGAGGAAATACCAAGCCCCGCCCACCAGCTGGAGCTCAGCCAATAGGAACGCTCTCTCTCTCTCTGAAATGACCTGTGATTGGTCAAAGTCTCCCGTCACGGGCTAGATGTTCTAAAGCCTGAAAACAGAGCCATGAGGAGCAGAAGTCTTGAATTACAATATGCTGAAAGGTTATTATGGAGTTTTTTTGCCCAATGATGCCAAAAACATTCTGCCTACTGCAGCTTTAATTCAGTTTACGTTATAGTTGTGCTGTATTTCTCCATGTTCTAGTAGAAAGAGGACAAACAAAGTGTCCGTGTTATGTAGATAGCTGGTTATTAAACATAATTAGTTTGCACTTCTCTTCGCTCCACGCCCCGGTGACTGATTCAAACCGGCGGATTTCCGGCCGACTGGTACGAGCTGATGGAGTAAATCACTTGGAGCTGCTCTCTGGCACACAAGAGGCACGTTTGTGAGACAACGTGTCAGCCGTCATTTTCCAATCAGCGCTTTCAAGAGTGACTGAATGACAGGTGGTATTTTACGTCGGCGTTTCAGGCATCTATAGCCACAGACTCACAGCAGCGTTCCCACGCTCTCTGAAGGTGTGCGTGAAGAGAATTTAAATACGTAGCCTGCATCCGTCAGTACGGATCAGCTCTGTTGGCCTTAAGGAGTCGTGGCGGGTCGGGTCCAAATGAAACTAACTAACTAAGTCGGGGCGGCTTTATTGCCACAGATCTCAGGTCTGTGTGTCCAAACAGATTCACTCTGAGCTCTGACCGGGTCATATTATCCTCAGGTCTATTCAGGTCAGGTCTTTAGCAAATATATTTATTAGAGCCGTCAATCGACATGTTGAATCGGGATTAATCACACATTTTCTATCTGTTCAAAATGAACCTTAAAGGGAGATTTGTCAAGTATTTAATCCTCTTATCAACATGGGAGTGGGCAAATATGCTGCTTTATGCAAATGTATGTATATATTTATTATTGTAAATCAATTAACAACACAAAAACCCATTTTCATTCACACATCTGGAGGTCAGAGGTCAAGAAAGGGACCCCTTTGAAAAAGGCCATGACAGTTTTTCCTCGCCGAAATTTACTGCAAGGTTTTGTTTTGTTTTGTTTTGTTTTGTTTTGTTTTGTTTTGTTTTGTATTATTATTATTTAGCGTCAGTAGTCTGACCTGGTTGGTACCGATGGATTCATCAGGTTTTCTAGTTCCAGATGATACCAGTATCTTCACTCTAGCTTTAAAACTGAGCCGCTACAACCTAAAAGAAATCACAAGTTGTGTAAATGCGTTAAAGAAATGAGTGGCGTTAAAGCGAACTTGCATTAACGCGTTATTACCGTGTTATCTTTGACAGCCCTTATTAATATCATTATGATATATTTCATTCTCTGAAGGAAATCAATTGAGCAACTGTCTAGTAAGCAGACGGGAATGTTTGTTTTTGGCTGGTACCGTACAGATAAATGGACTTTGTTACACTGATCCTGTAGAATCTGATATCGCCATAAAACATTCCTGCATGTTGATGTGCAACATCGCCCGCAACGGCGTT
>CAKAOI010051192.1:470-17570 GCA_916701655.1 Sebastiscus albofasciatus
GGAGAGAAGCTGCTGGTTGTACTGAATATGGGATCTGTACTGTCAACTATCCAACAATATGGACAAGGATATAGATAGATTTTTAGATTTGTAGTATATAGCACATGCAGTATATGAGTGATACACTAAACTGATGCAAACTATACAGATTTTTGATTTTGTGATTGTAAGATTATGTGCTTGCTTTGGGGAAACTGACAAATCTAACTTGTGACAAATTTAGCAGCTAACTGGCATAGGGATGCACCGTTACCGGATAGGATATCAGGGTCAATACTGATTCAAATAGCTGGATTGGATATCGTTGACAATAGGGCCAATCTATTCAATTCAATTCTATGTTTACATACTATATACACGTTAATTTTGAAGATTTTTTACCAATTTTTTGGTGAACGATTTATTATTTTAATAATGGGGAACAATTCAATACATTTATATCTCTGTGTTTATTTGTTACATTTTGTTTTACAAAGTCAGGAAAGCCATGATAAAGTACAGTTAGAGGATCCACCAGCATCATTTCGCTCTGCTGTATGGAAGCATTACAGATTTGGTGTTAAGACAATGACGGAAAGAAAGTGGTGGATAAAACGGCAACTGTGTGTAAGCACTGTGCAACACGTCGGTATTATGCTAGCGGCAATACTAGAAATATGATGAACCATTTACGAAGACATCACCCCGGTGTGGCCGTCGATAGTGCAAGGAGAAAAGAGTGGGGTAGGAAAGAGCAACTCCTCCCCGCAGCATTTAAACAGCCTCTACATGCAGATTCAGAAAGGGCTAAAAACATAACTAAAGCATTTGGGAGGTTTGTAGTGAAAGATTTGCAGCCCTGCAAAGTCGTGGAGGACGCTGGATTTCAGCATATGATTAACGTAACGTTACTTGAGCCGCGCTATAATATTCCCTCTCGCCGACACTTAAGCAACACAGTAATTCCGGCAGCCCAATCCCTGTAATGTGTTTTATATTTGTTATTATATTATCCAAATACTGCACTTTCTGAGTGGAAAAACAAATCTTTCAATTAAGAGCTGATAATCAGGGAATTGAGACATATGTAAACCCTTTTTTTTTTAGTGTAGTTCTGGTTGAGCTACTGCTTCAATTTATGTTGATGGCCTTAGTCTATAATTACATCATATTTATATGAAAATAACAAAGTCGCCTTTTTTGTTTGCACTCATTACTGTAGAAGACCTATTCTTTCAGTTAAGATTTGACAATGAAGAAGTGTCTATGTTCCTTGTGTAAGCCATACTTTTATTAAGGCAAACATTTGTTAACTTATTTTTGCCAGATAAATGAAAAGGATGTTGAAATCAGAACATGACCTCCTCGCTGTAACATAAATGTACCAAACCGAACCAAAAACCGCGACCCCAAAACCGCGATATGAACCGAACCGTGAATTTTGTGAACCGCTCCACCCCTAATATATATATACACACACACACACACACACACATTCACTGGCCACTTTATTAGGCACACCTGCTCAATTGCTTGTTAACACAAATAGCTAATCAGCCAATCACATGGCAGAAACTCAATGCATTTAGGCATCTAGACGTGGTGAAGACGACTTGCTGAAGTTCAAACAGAATTATCCAGTGAGCGGCAGTTGTGTGGACGGAAATGCCTTGTTGATGTCAGAGGTCAGAGGAGAATGGGCAGAGTGGTTTGAGATGATAGAAAGGCAACAGTCACTCAAATAACCACTCGTTACAACCAAGGTATGCAGAATACCATCTCTGAACGCACAACACATCCAACCTTGAAGCAGACGGGCTACAGCAGCAGAAGACCACCCGGTACTTGCAAGGTGTACCTAATAAAGTGGCCGGTAAGTGTATATATATGTATGTTTGTATATCCTGTATGGATATGATATGACTGATCATTGTTGTGTGGCCTGGCTCAGGTTAAACCCTTTGTAAAACATGAACAAATACATACAGAGAATGCATGTCACAGACACATGACACATGTCACATGACAGAAATGCGACAGTATTGCTGCTACACACTAGAAATAGGGGGACTGTCCGTTAACTGGAGGGTCCAGGTTCAGATACCAGGAAGTATCTGCCATGCTAAAAACTTCTTATGTAACAGGCCATGACCTCTGCCCTTCAGAGGCAAGAGAGAAAAGAGTTTCCCTGAAAGCACCAATATTCCTGGACCACATTAAATCACCTTGCTGTTTTTTTTTCTCAGCTAAATCTGTCTTTATGGTAAAATAGTTCTCTATAGTGGCAACTGGGTCCCCTCTGTAGTGGCTGCTAGAGTAAACTATCTTGCTAGACAGCTATGATTTAGCAATATTTCGCTAGTGGCAATATCCATTATTAATGAACATATACACGTACAACTACACAAGAGCAAACTTGCTGGCAACAACTTCCAATGCCACAGGGGCTCATGTTCATAAGGAAAAAGCTCTCACACACATAAACGTGGCACGGGAAGAGAAGCACAAAGATCTCAGGGGGGGATTTTCTCTAAAGCTGTGTACCTGGGAGAAGTTAACAGAGAATGAATGGGATGAAGGAGAAAAGAAGGGGGGGAAAAGAGACAGACCAAACACCCACATACTTCACATATTTGCAATGCCAAAGATGTCCACTTAAGCCGCAGTGTGCAACAATGTAATACCAGACTACAGTAGTGGTTGCCCACATCTTATCACAATCTAAACAATAAGAGTTGTCGCTGAGCCAGAAGTCAAACACGCACAGACCCAAAAAAACACATTGTATGTGTGCATAAAAAGATACTCATGCTATGAACGGAGGCTTTTTCCTCTGAGATTTGGCCGTTGAAGCACAGTGGGTTAATCCAACAACACACACACACACCGAGCCAACTTTGTTGCAGACCATAGTAGGATAAGCCCACCGCTGAAACGTCAGCCAAGCCATTCGGATAAACAGATCACACACACATCTAACGGCCGTTGAGGAAATGACAAGGCAAAAAAATGCAACGGTCCCAATCCCCATAAAACATCCAAACTCCCACCTCTCCGAAACATGCAAACACTCTCAGATACAGTGAACTCACCTAGAACCTCAGCGGCGTTGAACACTAGCTATACTGTATCCTAAAACTGAGCTCCCCTCCGCAGACAGCTCTCTCCTGTCCCGACACACACTGCTTCTGTCTCCGAGCCCACATTAACACAAGACCACCCTTTCTGTGGGCCCCTGCCTTTTCCCTTCTCGGCAGGCACACTCATCGTTTGACTCATGCACAAATAGGAAAGACCCCCTTTCATTTAAACATACCTATTGTCTGGCTCATGCCGACTAAAAATGAGGCGTGAGGCACAAAAACAATGCCCTGCTGTCAAAGCTGTCTTGGAGAGTGTAGCGGTAGACACTGCTGTAGGGGCTTAGTAAACATTTAAATGTCAAGGGCTGTGGACAACACATTTAACAATATATTACCTAAGGGATCACCCACGTGAGTGTATTTTTGTTGCCCGACACCGAGCTGAAGGTGTTTGAGATACCGATAGAGTGAAACGTGTAGGCTATGATGTCAACTTGTGAAACTCAAAATAGCTAAGTGGTAGGTAATACTGAACTTCAGGTGATAATGAAAGAGTTTTGTTGTTATCTTGGTCTCTGTTCATTGCTGTGGTATTTATGCACTGCACTTCCCAGAGATAATCTCTTAGTTAAACAAGGTGATCGGTACTGTGACGTCGCAGTCTGGCGATTTCTGTAGAAGCCCGGTCTTCTGCAGCTGGTGCTCCTCTCTTTGCGAGTTCAGCCATGAGGGTCAGCAGTGCTCTGCCAAATAGGTTATATGTTGTTAAATAGGTAGAGGTACAGGCAGAAACAAAGTGTTTGAGCAGTTTGTTGCTGCATTAAAAAGGTTTGCACTTGAACTGTTATTCCTCCTAATTTTGTAGATTATTTCCCAAGTTGCTGGTGTACAATTTATTATCTGAATAATAAATAACAATTCAGTAAATTTATACCTATGTGTTTTGTTTTACAACGTTAGGAAAGCAATGTTAAAGTCAAGCCTGATGTCGCCTTACACATCAGAGAATGATCCCAGCCACTTCCACACAGTGAGGCATACAGCTCATTAATCAAACCCCGGTATGAGATCGGTACGCGGTATCAGCCGATACCAAAAGCCCAGGTATCGCTATCGGGACTGAAAAAGTCAGATCGGTGCATCTGCCAGATGTGAACCAATCCACATTAAATACATGTTGTCTGTCAGAGCCATTATGTATAATTAGTGTTTCCGCTGGTTACAATCAGACAGTCATTATTCATTTTAACCTTACAACCAGCTTATTGTTTGGTTTCGACAGCGCTTGTATCTGTTTGTAACCCTGAAGGGATTAATTATTGTGAACCAGCTAGCCAGTTCTTCTTCATTCCAAACAAAGTTGAAACATTAAATACATCACTACCCGTACGCCAAAGTACTTTCACCAGGAAATGCACAGCCAGCTGAATCACAGTCAATGATAGATAAATACATCATAAATCTTTAATACAAATTAAATCTATGATAGGAGCAGACTGAATATACAAAATGAGAAACTGTTCATGTAAGAGACAGTTTTTTGTTTGATAAAAAGGAGTAAATGGTGTAGAAAATAGGTGCTCGATGCCAGGTTATCGATTTTAGTTTAAAAGGAAAGGAATATAGGAACTAGGGTTGTCAATGGATTACAATATTCAATTACAATTCATCGCATGATTGTCCATAGTTAATTGCGATTAATAACAAATTAATCAAAATTTCTTTATTTGTTAAAAATGTACCTTAAAAAGGAAATTTGTCAAGTATTTAATATGGGAGTGGGCAAATATGCTTGCTTTGTGCAAAACCCAATGGAAAAAATCCCATTGGCTTTTTGTCGAGGGAACCAGGACAATGCTATCTTTCTGGTTGGCCTACAAAAATATGTCATCACTAGGGGTGGAACGGTTCACAAAATTCACGGTTCAGTTCATTTGGGGTCATGGTTTTCGGTTCGGGTCGGTACATTTATGTTACAGCGAGGAGGTCATGTTCTGATTTCAACATGCTTTTCATTTATCTGGCAAAAATAAGTTAACAAATGTTTGCCTTAAGAAAAGTATGGCTTACACAAGGAACATAGACACTTCTTCATTGTCAAATTTTAACTGAAAGAATAGGTCTTCCACAGTAGTTAGTGCAAACAAAAAAGGCCGCTTTGTTATTTTCATATAAATATGATGTAATTATAGACTAAGGCCATCAACATAAATGTAATCATTAGTTCAACTAGAACTATAATAATAAAAAAAAGAACAGTATAACATATGTCTCAATTCCCTGATTATCAGCTCTTAATTGAAAGATTAGTTTTTGTATTAAGTGCAGTATTTGGAAAGGAATACGGATTTCTGTGCCACTGTGTTATTTAAAAATAATTAATAAATATAAAACACATCACAGGGATTGTGCTGCCGGAATTACTGTGTTGCTTAAGTGTCGACGAGAGGGAATAGCGCGGCTCAAGTAACGTTACGTTAATCATATGCTGAAATCCAGCGTCCTCCACGACTGCACAGGGCTGCAAATCTTTCACTACAAACCTCCCAAATGCTTTAGTTATGTTTTTGCCCTGTCTGAATCTGCATGTAGAGGCTGTTTAAATGCTACGGGGAGGAGTTGCTCTTTCCTACCCGAAGTGTTGCCGCTAGCATAAACACACACGTGTTGCCATTTTATCCACCACTTTTTTTCCGTCATTTTCATAGGTAACACTAAATCTGTAATGCTCCCATACAGCAGAGCAAAACCTCTAACTGTACTTTATCGTGTCCACTCGCCATTTCCTTAACTGACTGACAGCCGCACTCGCCACTTCAGCACATGCGCAGTAAAACCTGGTCTGCACTCGGCGAAATTGAGCCAATAGCAACGCACGACCGCAGCTTCAGTAACACTGCGCATGTGTTATACCACATACCTCAAGACCCATGTCCGCCCGTGTCCCAGCCTCCTTCAATAGGCCTTGATTGCCAGTGTGAAAATAAACGGGAGCCTAACTCTACATGAAAAAATACACAATCGGCCTCATAACGTATTTCAAATGAACCGACCAATTAATGCACGTCCCGAACCGTGACTAGCGAACCCAACGGTTCAGTTTTTTACCTGAACCTTTCCATCCGTAGTCATCACTGGAGCAATCTATTTGATTTTAGAAGGAAGCCACTGCAGTTTATTTAATTAAACCAGTGCTCTTCAGTCCTGATGCTCAAGATTGACATTTTTCCATCCAACCATGTTGTTATCTGCCCTCCCCTGGGATGCCAGGTGCAAAGGAGTCCCTATTAGATACTGTAGCCAAGATGAAAAAGCATGGCTCTGCCCTAAAGACCAGAACTAAAGGCCACTGCTTTTAAAAACTGTTCCTCATTTTGCCTGGAGACCTCTGGGACTCTCTCAAGGACCTCAGCGGTCCTTAGCCTTTGCTTAAAGGCACAAAAGGCCACTGACTGTGATGTTTACAGTGGATCAATATCTCTCGGTTACCGGCCCTTAGTAGAAGAAAAACAGGGTGAAAAGCAGTCAGAGGAAGAGGCAGAAAGAGAAAGTGAGCGAGATGGGGAGGGCAACAGTGAGATAGCAGTTTTGAATGCACTGGAGACCCAAAGAAAAAAGGAGTACAATGGTCTTTCAGGACTTGTCCTACTTTGGTTCTGTCTCTCTCTCTCTGTCGCTTACAACTTTCAAAATAGGAGCACGGATCATTCCTGCAAATCTTTCACACTGATCCTAATCAATTGCAAGCTGATTCAATTCTATTACTGACCTCTTTCATTATCCAGTAGAAACTCTGTTAACACAGCTCGGCACACATCACTTCTCACTTCATTATCTTTCCAAGGTCTCTCTCTCTCTCTCTCTTTCAATTTCTCTCTTCCACCTGCGCTGAATAGACTTCCTTATTTCCCTCTAATAGGACAATAAAATCATTCACTCACTCCAGGGCTTATTGTTTATGCTCCTCTAACAAGAATGCGTAAAGAAAATGGTTATCTGCACACGTGATTTCACAGCCACTTGCAGCCTTCGCACCCCCCCCCCTCCTCCCTCCCCCCACTGCAACCTACCTCCTGTCTTCTCCTCCTTCTCCATGTTCTCTCCATTTACCTCTCTGTGCCCCCTCCTCCACTCTTTTCCCTCTCTCGTTCCAGCTTGTTTTAAGAAGACAGCGGCGGGGCGGCAAATTTTCCCCGAGCTCACACCAATTAGCTATCACGCCGGAGAAATTACCGAACGAGAGCACGACAGAAGAGAGGGGAAAGTGGGACGAGCTCCTTTTTATAAACACACAGAGAGGCAAGAGGTTTGCATATATACTGTATGTGTGTGTGTGTGTTTCACTTGTTCCTATGAGGTTTAAACAAGCCAAAAACTCTCATTTACACATCTGACAAACATCCTAATGCTTAAATTCCCTGGTTAATTGACTAAAAGACTATATTTGACATTAATACGTTGTACTTTTAAATAACTTTTATCCAACAGCGCAAAATAGTACTACTCAATGCTTTTCACTAGGGCTGGGACGATTCACCTACTCTCCCGATTCGATACTATCATGATGCTTGGGTGCTGATTCTACAAGTATTGCGATTCGATATTACTTTTTTAACACTAGACTCATGGGAAAAAGATGAATCGTACACTTCTAGGGACTTTTACTTTGGAAAATATCTAAATTACTACATTAAAATGTTTGATTTTCAACACGTATGTAACTGTTTTCAAGCGACCCAAAAATCAAAAAGTAAAGACATTCCCCTCTCAAATTAGTTAATTACTTTTCACCAATCATTACTTCCTTTGACTGTTAATAACTTGCTCTGCCTGCCCCAAAGTATTCTGATTAACAGCTAAGTTACATGAGCGAACTGTTAGGATTTGGTTTATTTTTGTAGATGGATTGAATGTAAAACTTCGCTTTTAATGCATCTCCAAATGCCTATGCGTATGATCCACCCTTCGACTCAATGGCCCAGATCAAGACCATAGAAACGGGTCATCCCTGTTAGCTCTTATCAGCTGGCCTTTGATCTTATCTAGTCTGTATCAGGGCGGCAACCTGTGTGTCTGTTTGTCTGAGTGGTAAAGCTTCACTGATAGCACAGGCCTCTGGTTTACATAGGTTTTGTTAGTTAAGACATAGCGTAGGTCAGACAGACAGGCATGATAGCTGTTGTTACCATGGTGACAGACGATCCGTGTTTGGTGGACATGAAAGCAAGATATAACATGCACCTATAGTAAAGAACTTTACTAAGTATATCTTCTTCTGAATTGCACCACTGCATACCCTAAAAAAACGTGGCCTTTTGTCAGATATTGGGCCTCCATACTGTTGTTGGTATCCATCGCAATATAGACATAAGTATAACTGTCAAGTCCCAAGACAGTTGGTAAAGAACACATGGTCAGATTTGTAGTTTATTTTCACTTATTCTTTGATCAGATAGTTCCTGATTTAAATCAAAGTTAAGTTATGTTTTTGTATAGCTGCTTGTGTTCAGACAACATTTAAAGGAATAGAGTGCTCCAGGGATGACGTATATTTGTAGGCCAACCAGGAAGTTAGCATCGTCCTGGGTTCCCTCGACAAAAAGCCAATGGGATTTTTCCATTGGGTTTTGGATTATTGCAGAAAATAAGCTCTGTGGCAAACACACATTTATGATACTTACACATTTTGTTATCAAGATAATCTCCACAAATGAACACAACTTTTACTACTTTTGAAGCATGAATGCAATCGGCAGAAGTAAAAAGCTAACGCTAGGTTATAAACAAACTACACAACGATTGCATGAGCGCGAGTATACACAACGAGGATGTAAAGGCGGACAAGTCGGCGTGATGACGTTTAGTAGTCTCATTTAGCCACTTGTTAGAAACCACCTTTTTTAAGACACAAAGACTTCAAAATTCACGGGTGGGATATTTATTGATGTATTTTATATTGTAGAACAAAATGTTAAAATCTCTTCAGCTTGTGTTAACCACAGACCTTATTTCAGGCATCTAACTAAAAACCCATTCAAAAAACCCAATGACTTCCAGATGAGGGAACCATAAGTACTAAAATGCTAACTCATTCCCAGGTTTTAGGACTCATTCCTGTAGCATTCAATCGTTCAACATTTTGGAATATAACCTTCTTCACTTTCTTGCTGAGACTTGCTGAGAAGATCGATACAACTCTAATATCTGTCCGTTAAAAATGAAGCTACTGCCAAGCAACGGTTAGCTTAGCTTAGCATAAAGACTGGAAGCAGTGGGAAACAGCTAGCCTGACACCGTCCAAAGGTACCAAAATCATTGAAATTATTGAAAATATAGAGTATCGCAATATAATGGTTTGTGATACTGTATCAATTCACAAAAACACAGTATCTATTTTTAATTCCTTTAATATTTGAGAGGGGTCTTGTAGAAAAACATGTTTATATTCCTGAAAGCAAGGTATCAAGAAAAGTACTGTTTTAGTATTGGTAATCAGTGTGTGTGTGTGTGCACCTCTTTCTACCGCTATGCCCACATACAACAACAAGCACACACACACACACACACAGTAATCCCAGAGAATAAACACCAGATTAGATTAGGTCAGCATGTGTAATCCAATGAACTCTCACCTAACATGCCCTAATGATGTTAGAGCTGACAACATCACACCATCACTCATTCACAAACCGGGCCAGGGACGTGTACTGCTGCCAAATAGCTCTGCTCTCAAGCACATCATATTCTAGGGCTGTCAAAATTAATGTGATAACGCGTTGCACAAATCTGTTTTAACACCACTGATTTCTTTAATGCATTAACGCAACTTGCGGTTTTCAGGTTGTAGCGGGCTCAGTTTTAAAGCTAGAGTAACGATACTGGTATCATATGAAACTAGAAAACCGAAGGAATCCACTGGTACCAACCATGTCATACTAGCTTGGAGGCTAAATAACGCTCCAAACTTGCGCTAAATTTTGGAAAAACTGTCATTGCCATTTTCATAAGAGTCCCTTGACCTCTGACCTCGAGATATGTGAATGAAAATGGGTTCTATGGGTAACCCACGAGTCTCCCTTTTACAAACATGCCCACTTTATGATAATCACATGCAGTTTGGTGGCAAATCATAGTCAAGTCAGCACACTGACACACTGACAGCTGTTGTTGTCTGTTGGGCTGCAGTTTGCCATGTTATGATTTGAGCATATTTTTTATGCTAAATGCAGTACCTGTGAGGGTTTCTGGGCAATATTTGTCATTGTTTTGTGTTGTTAAATGATTTCTAATAATACATATATACATACATGTGCATAAAACAAGCATATTTGCCCACTCCCATGTTGATAAGAGGATTGAATACTTAACAAATCTCCCTTTAAGGTCCATTTTGAACAGATAAAAAATGTGTGATTCATTTGCGATTAATCCAGATTAACTATGGACAATCATGCAATTAAATATTTTAATCGATTGCCAGTCCTAGTATATTCCTGTTTAAGTAAACAGATTTAAACCCACAGACGCCATATCTTCACTGAGGAGATCTGCAATCTGCTCACTAGATTGTTAATAACATACTGACTTCAAAATACTGAATACTCAGCTATAGAGTTTATATATATATATTAACATGTAGGCTATGTCTATGGCTATATTACTAAATCCATTTCTGTAATGACTTCATGGCAGCATAACTGGACATATAGGGACAATTTTACTCATGTCCCTTTTCAAATCACTGTCCTACCTCATTGGTAAACTGTTACAGGCCCTCTTCACATTGCCATGTACGGCACATCCAGAGAGAGAGAGGCAAAACTTGTTTACACGCATCTGACTATCAGGGAAGTGAATGTTATCCCCTCTGAAATGCAATCTGGTGCTTTTTGTTCAGGTTCAGGGTTTGTGTTACTGTGGTGCTCCTTAGAGTTCACACTGACATCATACACGCTTCGGGCTACAAACAACTCCAGCGCTGCCATTCATTTCACTTCATGGCTTTTGATGGCTTCGCTCACCGTGTTCAGATTGAAAAATTACAGTGTTTAGTCTAGCCAGACATCTGCGGGCCGGGTTTTCCGACCATTTTTGCCGTGGACCCCATTCTGTGAGGCCAGAACATTTTTTTTCGCTCTTTGTCTGTTACCATGGCAGTGGCGAAAAACTCAAATTTGTATCAGTGATTTTTTCCATTTGCATCAATAACCGTAGATTATTAGACTCCTGGTCGATTCTCCCTTCATTGCGACTTTCAAGGTTAGATTTCTTCATTTAATCTCTGTCTGATTGGTTCCAACCACTAAACCCAGTGTGGTTCAGACAGTTACTGCCACCATGAGAAATGCACCTCTTGGCTCAACTCATGACATTAATTCGACAGCAGCACATTAAAAAATAAAACAAGACTAAGCAGGCAAGCCCAGACTTTGCACACAGGAATACATCATTGCAATGCCAAAGTAAACCTGACCCAGGTGACCAGTCCTTACAAGCCTGTGATATGATACACAGATCAGCAACAAAGGCCTTGAGCGAAACGATGTAGGCCATTGTGCCAACTTAGCATCATCAGGTTTACCACAGAAATGGTTAAACCAACATTTTTCCAGGGAAAGTAAACTGAACACGGATGACCTTTCTGAGCAACACATAGCTTAATCCACCATTTAAAAAGGTGCTATAATTATTATTTTTATGTTAACAATGGATTGCATGACTACCCACGTGAACTGGGTCGCAGGTAATATTAAATCCACAGAGAATTATCACTTGACTCTGCAGTTTTCCTCAGCTCAGCGGAGCATTAGCTCAATGTTAAGCTGTCCAGGATGCAACTTTACAGTTTTGGTTCACTCTCTCAACTCTCAAAGCATCATTTTTTTGCTGCAGCAGACATCTCTATAAACCCACTATGTGCACTACCTGCTCAGCACCAACAGACAGACAAAGTTAGCGACGAGCTAATGAACGTAATTATTGGAGACCAGTACCGTTCACATTACATAACTTGCCGTCTTGTAATCAAAAGCCTTGAAGTCGTTTTGTCACGAAAACGCACGTGAAAAATACACCATACGCGAGACACATTGCTCATGTTATGGTTGGTACATGTGTTTAAAAAATAGCCTGTTTCCACACTGTTTTTTAGTATTTAATACACTTATTGTTAGAGGCGACCCCTCCTCCCCCTGGTTTCCCCTCAACCCGTGTCTCGCGCTCTCATTGGCTGTAGCTCGTGGCCGGAGTCCACGACAGATCCGGATATTTAGCATACTAGATATCTGAAATGTGTCTGCGAGGCATTGGCGAGCCTCTCAGCTCACGTCTTTGAGCAGCTCACACATGACGCTTGAGCGCCTATGTGCGCGCAGCAAGCCAACACCAATTTGCCTCTGATCAGGGGCTTTTGTCTGGGAGCGGAAAATTAGGGCTAAAGTCGTGCAGTGTGAACTAGGCATAAAAGAGAGTGAATATTGGACTTAAAGTACAGCTGTGGCTCAATGCTAATGATGCTACGTATTTGTTGGGTGTGTAAAACAGGTAATTATTTGCTAACATGAAGGTTAAACCTAAAGTAGGAGTCGCTCAAGCAGTTGCTTTAATTCACTTTCCTTGGTCTGAGATTAGTAGCTTTTAGCACGTCTTTTGCTGTGACTGCTTTGGCTGTGCTAGTCAAGTCTGAAAGCGGGACGGGTTCCAAAAGTTACAGTAAGCTTTAAGGAGTGGGCAGTTTCTGTCATTTGGAATCAAGCATGTCTCAGCAGGCTACGTGCACTTATCCTGACCGAGAGACTGGCAACTCTGTGTTTGAATGCTAATGATTTACCACAACTTTGATCATACTGCCATGGCCTTCAACAGATGATAATTCAAACAAGGAAGAAGAAAAAAAATAAATCACAATCCTCCCACTCACACTGACCTCACAGCAGATTGGGGGGCGTTTGGCTTGCTTGGCTAGCTGTAATCTGCCTTTAAAATTTAATGTACCTGCACCTGTTATTAGGGATGAGACAGATTATGTGTTTACACAACTACTCATGGGAAATGAGAGCGATTTAAATTATTTACTCTCCACTAACCAGCTCATGTTTTCAGCATATTTCTGCTATTTTCTCTGTATGACAGAGAGAAGTTGTTGTTAAGGATATAATGGTCTGAGCCACTAATGGTTGTGGCTGCACTGCTCATCTTGTTACCATGTGTTCAGTGTTGAATGTGTTCATTTTAAGGGATGAATGCCTTGCTAACTGAAACATCCCATTTTTAATACCACAATAAAGGGAACGGTTTGAGTGTTTTTCATCCCCATGTTTTAGCTTAATCTCCAGCCCTTTCTAAAAAGCTTTTTACCCAGCCGTCCATTTGCTTGTTGATTGAAGCTGCCTGGCTGAATAAAAGGCTGAAATCTCATAACCATCATCTTTCCCTCCAGCTGGCTTCCATTTATTATGTTCGCTCCTCTCTTTTGCACAATAGTGCAGTTACTTAGAGGTGTGTGTGAGGCACCTGATATTCTGCAGCTGAGCATGTGTGTACGAGTAAAAAAGGCACTCGCTGTGGGTGCGAGTGTAGTACGCCGTGACCTTAACAATACAAAGACAGTGAGAAGACGAGATGGGGGAGACGGAGCCGGGGTCAGTGGGAACGGCAAATCACAGAAAGTGCTTGAGTTAGTGTGAAGAGCAATTCAGACAGAACAGCGGCTGCCTATCACGAAGCCCCCTCGTACGGCGAACCACATGATGCCTGAGTGTCGAAAAGAGTTACCCCTGATTACTCAGCCTGAGCTTCTTACAATTTGTCTTTCCAATGCACCGATTTCTGTGCTTTTTTTTTTCTCTGCTCATTTATGATTTAAGTGATGGTGGAAACACGATTTTTTTTTTTATAATAATACTGACAAAGAAACTGTATTTGATGTGGATTTCTCACTCCTTCTCATGGCCGATACCCAATCCGCCTAATAAAGTCAGCATCTGCCGATTTAGTGAATCCTTGTCTATCTATCCCTTTAATATTTCTGGGTGTATATGAAAATTGTGGACTACGTTTATATGCACAAAATATTCAGTTTTTGCCCTTATTCCGAAAAAGACAAGATTCCCACAAAGCCGTTTACATGGCTAACGAAAATGAATATTCAACTAATATTCCTGTTTACTTGCAACCGTGCCTACTCTGATTAACGTAACCGGTGTTGGACTTGTTCGACCGTGTGAACACAACCTCCTTCGACCACCGTCTTGAAAAGGTTGGCATCGTGATATTTGGACATATCCAAAAACCTGTTGATATCCTCATCTTTCATGATGTTTAAAAGTAGGTGTGTTTCTCCTTCTGACCAGAAATGAGGGCTTTTCTTTTGGGCATGCATCTCTGCAAACTGTCGGCTAGTTGGTTTGTGTACAACGTCTTGTCTGTCAACTCTCTCTCGTCCCGTGTGTGTGTGTGTGAAATCTAACTCCTGCTTCTACTACGTTGTCCGACTATGATAACACGTCGCTAATACGCCAAAATGAACTAAATGGGTTTTATTTCTATTAAAAAAAAAGCAAAACGACGGTGGGGGCGGTGGGCAAGTAATGTAATTGGTGTATGCCCGACCACCGAGAAACACAAGTAACCCCGACTACCTACGACAAGCCTAATCTGAAGGGAGCTTTCAGATAAAAATAAGACCTGATGCCGCCATCAGATGCTATCAAGTTGCACTATGGGAAATGTAGGATCCAGTGTTTTGGGGATGTGGCTCATATTAGGGGCTAAAAGTCAGGATATCTTTTTAAAATCTGTCTCTCACAAGCCCCCCAACTTCAACAAATACCATGTTTTGATGATACTCATTTAGCTGGCCGTTTCTCTAGGACAACAGGTTCTGAACAACTGGTCAAGTAATTAAGTAAAAACAAATCTAAAAAAGAGAGAACGAACCTACCCTTCCATCATTCATTTGCATTGATCTATGGTGCACCAATCCTCTGTTTACTTCCATCCAGTAAACACGGGATGATGAAAGAAATCTGCTTTGTATAGCATTAGGCTTTAGCCTCTGCTCTGTGTCTGACTTGGCAGCTTTAAGCCTGGAGGAAACCTTTACTGAGGGAGCTCAATCAGTCTCCATCTCCTGGATCAATATCCATTAGTCTCAGTGTGTGTGTGTGTGTGTGTGTGTGTGTGTAGACCTCATCCTGGGTGAATGGGCCTGAGTCATAAATGCAATCTCTGGATCAGATTTCTCTCCTGCTTGTCTATTTCACTCTCTTTCTTGCAAAAAACACACGTACACACCGATGCTCATTCAAAACATACAGACGAACCTTGTGAACGGCGTGTTGCAGCCTTTGAACATTCATTCATGAAGGCCCGACAGTGTTTTTTCTTCCCACCGTGGATAATACCCTAACCCTACACTACCAACAAGTAACAACTGTATAATCAGCCTCTTAGTCACCAGTGTAGCCAAAGATATGTGTAGTGTGGAATAACTTGATGATTGACAACATGCCACAACAAAACTCCCCGTTTCAGAGCTCTGAGGCCTCGGTATTAATTCCAGTCTGGAAGACAGGGAAGAGAGACGGGGTGGGGGGAGAACTCATTTTTTTTTATTAGTTGTCATTTTGCATTAGGACGGTGAGGGCCAACACGATGCAACAAGAATGAAGGAGGGAGGAAAACATGAAACAGACATTGGCGAATGAACACTCAGACAGCAGGCAGTCAGACAGAGAGTAGGGAAGAAAGCAAAGAGGGAGGACATGGGAAAGACAAAGAGACCAAATGCCAAAGGATGAAAAAAGAGATGAGGATGGAGCTGGGGATGAAGGAGGGGGAAAACATAGCCTGTGGCAAGACACTCAAACCTGTGCATGTCAAAACAAGATTCCCAGATCTATAAGGAGGAAGTTCATGAGCAAAACAAAGAGGAGGGGAGCCCGAACATGACACTCAAGCCTTCCAACCAGCTTATTGTACAAAGCCTTTGGTAAACTAACTTTAGTTTCTCTTGGAGAAAACAGATCAGCAGTTTCGGACGATTCACCTATCTCCCGATTCGATACTATCACGATACTTAAGGGCCGATTCGATATGTATCGCGATTTTTAAGTGTTGCGATTCTATATTGCAATTTTTGTTAACTCTTGTAACACTAGACCATGGGAAAAAGTTGAATCATACACTTCTAGGGACTTTTACTTAGGAAAATATCTTAATTAATACAGCAAAGATGTTTGATTTTCAGCATGTATGTAGTCAGAGATGTCCTGAAGTCAAATATATCAGTCATTGTAAGGAATTATTTATTAATTTTTTTTTCCAGCAACCCAAAAATCAAAGAATAAAGACATTTCCCTCACAAATTAGTGGTATTTTCTTATTAATTTATAAGGGACATGTAATGTTTTATACTTCTGGTGAATATAATCCAATCAATCTTATTTCCATATATGTATTTTGTATATAGTTCCCTTTGTTAACACCTTATTTTGAAAACTGGAATATCGCGATACTATGCTGTATCGATTTTTCCCCCACCACTAATAATTGTAGTTAAGTGCCAGTGAGTCATGTTTAGCTTGAAGTACACAAAAATGTGGATCCCAATAAGATACACAAGGTTATGCAACTGTGAAGATCAAGTTAAGATCTTGGTTAACATTAGAGATAGTTGAGGTTGGGTGAAGGCTGGTTGTGCTTAAAGTGAGTGTTTGAATGTAGGCAGGACGTCAATTTCTGCCCATTACTGTAGCAATTAAGAGAATGCTGCAAGTACAGACTGACTTGATGCTTATTTGACAATCATTGTTGAAATATTCTTGTGATTTTTACGCCGGCAGCAGTCAGTGACATGAAATGTTCACTGATGATCCTTCAAGTGGGTTTTTTTGTCCAAAACAGACACAGATTTGTTTTCATTTTATCCACAATTTCTATTTTAGCAGCTCCAACACTGCTAGAAAAATTTAAGCGCAATGAAAACTAATTATCTGTGTCATTGCTTCTCTCAAACTAACAAATAAAGTGAATATAC
>CAKAOI010051192.1:17590-80149 GCA_916701655.1 Sebastiscus albofasciatus
CAATTTTTGTTAACTCTTGTAACACTAGACCATGGGGAAAAAGTTGAATCATACACTTCTAGGGACTTTTACTTAGGAAAATATCTTAATTAATACAGCAAAGATGTTTGATTTTCAGCATGTATGTAGTCAGAGATGTCCTGAAGTCAAATATATCAGGCATTGTAAGGAATTATTTATTAATTTTTTTTTCCAGCAACCCAAAAATCAAAGAATAAAGACATTTCCCTCACAAATTAGTGGTATTTTCTTATTAATTTATAAGGGACATGTAATGTTTTATACTTCTGGTGAATATAATCCAATCAATCTTATTTCCATATATGTATTTTGTATATAGTTCCCTTTGTTAACACCTTATTTTGAAAACTGGACGTAGTCACACATATATACTACTGCTAACTTCTCCAAGTCCGTCGCTAGCTCTCCCGTCAGCGCCGTTCTCTTTATACATCCGTGGTCAGCTCCATCGGGGCCCTTTAAATGCATTTAACATAAATGTCAGTATATGGGTGCTCTACAGTTGTAGAGTCCGACGATTTGCCCACGGAGATGCAAAATAACCATGCAAAATATCGCGATACTATGCTGTATCGATTTTTCCCCCGCCACTAATAATTGTAGTTAAGTGCCAGTGAGTCATGTTTAGCTTGAAGTACACAAAAATGTGGATCCCAATAAGATACACAAGGTTATGCAACTGTGAAGATCAAGTTAAGATCTTGGTTAACATTAGAGATAGTTGAGGTTGGGTGAAGGCTGGTTGTGCTTAAAGTGAGTGTTTGAATGTAGGCAGGACGTCAATTTCTGCCCATTACTGTAGCAATTAAGAGAATGCTGCAAGTACAGACTGACTTGATGCTTATTTGACAATCATTGTTGAAATATTCTTGTGATTTTTACGCCGGCAGCAGTCAGTGACATGAAATGTTCACTGATGATCCTTCAAGTGGGTTTTTTTGTCCAAAACAGACACAGATTTGTTTTCATTTTATCCACAATTTCTATTTTAGCAGCTCCAACACTGCTAGAAAAATTTAAGCGCAATGAAAACTAATTATCTGTGTCATTGCTTCTCTCAAACTAACAAATAAAGTGAATATACGATTTAAGTGCTATACTATTAAATAAAGAGCTATTTGTAAACTACAATCTAAAACTGCAGCAGATGGCCTTGTGGTAATAAGAAAAGGAGGCATATCCAAACATTTTTAATTATGCAACAAATTAGCAACCGATCTGATTAACAATGAGGCAGAATGGCTGCAGCTGTGCACCATCAACAAAACATACAAAGTGTGGTTGCTTGCGAGTGAGTTACAGGATGCCTCTCGCCTCTCTCCCTAAAAGGAAGCCATCAGATCAGCTCAATACGGATACTGAACTTCCCTCTGTGGCTTATTATCTCGCTAGACACAAAACCACAGGAGCCAGAGGCTGGATGTCAATACTCTGCATTCTCCTCCTTGTTTACACCCCCAAACTGTACTTCAAAATATCACTTCTACCACAAAAGGTGCTACGCATGACAGTGCACTAGAGAACAGCTGGTGATTACACACAGTACATTACAACTCTCTGTTTTTCATCTTCTCTTGTATGCCACAGTTTCATATTTGAGTATCACACACTTATGCGTATTTCAACAGGAGAAATTAACTTGCAACTACCACTACACTCATATACTACACAAGCAGAAGCTATTGGTTCATGGACAAACTTGTTTCTGATACATATAAACAGTAGGGCTGGGACAATTCACCTATCTCCCGATTCGGTATCATCATGATACTTGGGTGCCGATTCTATATGTATTGCGATTTTTAAGTATTGCAATTCAATATTATGATTTATTGCTATTTTTGTTAACTTTTTTTAACCCTAGACCATGGGAAAAAGTTCAATCATACACTTCTAGGGACTTTTACTTTGGAAAATATGTAAATGAATATAGTAAAAAAAAATATATATTTTCACCATGTATGTAGACAGAGATGTCTTGAAATCAAATATATCAGTCATTGTCAGGAATTATTGATAACACTTTTTCCAGCAATTCAAAAATCAAAGAATAAAGACATTTCCCTCACAGGTTTGTTTTGGTTGACGAATACAAAACGGATATGACGTTACGTTACTCAGACGACTACAACAATAAAAGCAGTAACTTCCTTTTACCAGTGCATAGACTCAAATGAAGCGAATATATAAATTCTGGCATTTAAAAAAATGTATTTCAAAATCGTAAAAAAAAGATTGCGATACATACTGTAGGCGATTTATTTCCCACCCCTAATAAACAGTAAGCCATACTGAAGCTAGTGGAGTTAGATGATGACACTGGCAGACATGACATCAGGCACTGGATGTAATTCACTGCAATCTGGCATATCAAAGTGCAGCCCATACGCTCATGGATTCACCAATGGATCACCATTTCATTCAGCTGTATCCCAGGAAACTCTAATAGCAAATATATTTTTCATTTTGGCACCAACTGTATCAATGATCATCCTGAATAGGGGCATGGAAATTAATAGAAATGAAGATCCTTACACAAGGTTTCACTATGCAAAGTCTGGCTGGGTAGAATAAAACTGAACCATATAGAGTATTTCTCAGGCCCCTTTAAATCTCTGCAAGGACCCCCTGGATTTCACAGTTTATGAGCCATTGTTGCAGCCTGTGAAATCACTGTAGGCCCGTGTTAAGACTTCCAAGTCACAGTCCTTGCTGATTAATTAGCCTACTTAGCTCATGTTACAATCTGTACATGTAAGTGAGCAGCACATAGTCATGTCTAAAAAGCAACAGATCATGTGTAAAATCAGTGTCAGTGACATTTCTGGGTGTGTTATCACAACCATCAGACCGTGTTATTGATAATAAGGCAGCCTTTTTGGCCTGCATGTTGCACAGCTAGCTTCTCCTGCACAGTGCACACCCAGCCAGGCTATAATGCCACGCCATGTATTGTTTACATAGCTTCCACAGTTTGTGCTATTTTTTGTGACAGCAACAGAAAAACAACAAACAAACGAGTTAACGTGAATAGTGGATTTAAAAACACACTTTATACACGTTTGTACGTTATACACCAATAAGATGTTTATTAGATAACAACGCGAGCTTTGTCAACTCACTGGCAAGCTAGCGGTGCTACACTGGCTAGCATTTGTTAGCTTAACCAAGCAGACAGGAGCTGATTCACTATTCACTTACAGGGAAGCTAACACTGAGAAGCTAATGTTGAAACTAGTGATTAACATCCATTATCGGACAGCACTGAACCTGCTTCTTTTCACTCGTTTTTTCAGCAAAGTCTACATTCTCTCTCCCGTATAATTTCGACAACAATCTTGCATCATCCATAAGCAATTTATAACAGCGTATTTATCTTAATAACAATAAAAAATTAGAGCTTTGAGCCAATTGTGTCTTGAGCTGGACGAACCAAGGCTTATAGTAGGAGGTTAGGACACTAGTCTTGGAGTCTGGGGTATTGCGCATGCACAGTGTAACAGAGGCTGCGGTCGCGCGTTTTCATTGGCTCAATTTCGAAGAGTGCGGGACAGATTCTACTGCGCATGTGTAGTACCCCCGAAGATATGACGCGTGACCCAGCCTCCTTCTATAGGCCTTGGGACGAACATACATTAGTGGTTCCTGTTTAGCCTTTCTCTCCTAACGTTTTACTGGGTCAAACTTACATTTCACCATCCCCATTTTGACAGCAATGCAGTAGTGTAAGTGAGTTTTGAAAAAGAAAACACATAGGATATTGTAATTTTGAAGAAAAGTACACGGAAAGCTAGCCAAAAGATGACAAATCTAGGAGGTGTCCGAAAATGGAACTCGGACAATTAGCGAGCTAGCTAGCGTTGCCTTGGCTACACAGTCTTGGATGGGCTCCTTATAGTTAAAGAAATGCATTCAAGAAACCTCATTTTAACGTATTTCCACGACTGTGTTGGACTATTTGTTGTACACTTCATTTATAACAACATATTATTAAATTAATCAGAAAAAGACTTTCCTATATGAGCCCCCAAAACAGTCACAGCACACAGACGGGAACAATGTCCCCCACGTAGCCGGACCGAGGGGAGCAGCTCTCGGCGGAGCTCTCAGTCCGACCTCTGCTACTCATTCTCGGGTCTTACCGGTCTTGAAGAACGGCGCTATGTCGCCAGCGTCCTTCGTCGTCGTCTCCTCCGCTCCTTCCCCGGAGCTCATGGCTGCCACACAACCCGAACCTGGAGGAGCAGCTCTCTCAGTATCTCCCCAAGTAGTAGATCCAAAACGACAAAAAAAAAAGATGGCACAAAAATCACTTCTGTCCGGACAAAAGCGTCTTTATTAAAGGACACACACGGACAGGTTAACGGTGACTCGTAGTAGACGCTTAGCGGTAGTGCCATCTGCAGACCTCCATCTTGGGGTAATTGGAAGCGATCAGCCAGCCGGGGGCACCGGGTTCCTCCTCGGGAGTGGAGCCGAGGGGAGAGGAGCTGTTAGCGGGGAGGAGGAGGAGGAGGAGGAGGAGGAGGGGCCGGGTCGCTGCTCGGTGAAGCTCCGTAAGCTCTCGGTAAATGAGGAGACAGTAGGTGGTGGCGGGTCATCAAGGAACGACAGGCGGCCACCGTGTGTTACAGTTTACAGTGATAGGGCATTTAAAACCGACGCAAAACTACACATGGACAAGAACAAAGACAACACAGGCTGTCAATACTGATAATTATGTGACTTGAGCTGTCCAATCTGGTCCAATTATGCGACAAAAAAAAACCTTACCAAACACAAGTTTATTCAAGTGTGCTATTAGTATATTTATTTTAAACTTAAAATAAGAGAGTATACTTTCAGTTCCCTTTTTATGTACTTATCAGAGCTATTCTTAGCTTATGTATTCAAAAAAGTCTAAGTATACTTGGCTTATACAGACAAGTATACAGTAAGGTCTAAATATACTTGACTTATACTGACAAGTATACAGTAAAGTCCAAGTATACTTATACTGACAAGTAGGCTATACAGAAAAGTCTAAGTATACTTGGCTTATACCGACAAGTATACAGTAAGGTCTAAATATACTTGACTTATACTGACAAGTATACAGTAAAGTCTACTTAATCTAGAGATCGATCGAGATATACATAAGAAAAGTATGATTAAGTATTCTTGTCTTATAGGTCTACAGAAAGGTATACTTGGCTTATACGGACAAGTATTCAGAAAAGTCTAAGTATACTTGGCTTATTGGCCTACTTGCTTAATCTTTTGATCAATTAAGATATACTAGTACACTTATAACTTACATGTACTACCAGTACATTAATATTAGTATACTTACTACATAAAATATACTTCCGGAAATATTCTTGAACTTGATTCAATTATACTTCATAAAATAAACTTGAAGTATACTACTTTTTCATAAGGGACGGTTGGGAAAACACCAAGTTTTGGGGAATGTAATAGATTCTGATTCATGTGCTGTTGGTTGTTTCTGTGCTCTCTCCATAAAAAGTGTGTGAATGTAACGTTACTCATACTTAAAGGGAGGAGCACAGTGATTAGTAAAGCCTCCCGGATACAATCTAAACAGAAAAGGTCAGCTGTTGTGATTGAGGTTCTGTCATGCCATTTTTTTCTCTATTCTTTGTGATCAGAGATGTATTACTGGTGCCATCTGCTGGTTTAGACTGGAACTGATGCTTCTGCTCAAAAGTCTGTGTCCAGTGAAAATAAGAAACTTGTGTTCATATTATATAAATATGTCTTGTTCATGATTTACATTTATAGTGGTTAAACTGACAAGTATACAGAAAAGTCTAAGTATACTTGGCTTATACATACAAGTATACAAAAACGTATTTTTGGCTTATGCTTACTTTTTGATAGAGTAGCCTTTAAATGTATGTTTTAATAGGAATTTACTTCAATTCGTCAAGATTTCTTTACGTTTATCCATTCTCCTTTCACCGTGGAGGCATGTGCGAAAAAAATAATTTTCACTCATTTTCATCACAAATCATCTAGTCAAACAGCAAAAGGAGCATGTCTCTTTATGTAATGCATAAATCATTGGCTAAGTACTATAAGTTTAAGAAAATGTACAAGTATTCTTGCAGTAAAAACTATCAAACTAGTAGTTTACTGAGCGTATACTTTAAAGTGTATTTTCATAAACTAAAACGTGGGCTACACGTATATAACTAGTAAACTAACAGTATACCTATAAGTTCACTTGTAGTATAGTTTACTTCAAAGTATAGCATGCTTTACAAAATACAACTTAGATGTAAACTAGTTGTGTTCTCAAAGTTTACTGTTTTTACACTTAAAGTACACTTAAGTATACTTTTATAAACTAAAAAGTGGGCCAATTTAGTCCCAAGAAGTATTGAAGTAGTACTCTTACAAGTATACTACTAGTACATTGATATTAGTATACTTACTACATTAAGTATACTTGGAAAATATACTTGAACTTTACTTAAGTTTACTTCATAATAATAACTTCCAGTATACTACTTATTTGTAAGGGTGAGCATGGTGAATGGCTTAGTTGCTTTCTAACTTGCTAAAAAGGCTCTGTCCCGCTGTCCCAACCGACCCCGTTCTCCCCTACCTAAGAAACTAGCAAGTGAATGAAAGTCACTTTTTTCTTCACGCTTTGGGTCTCCATAAGTCCCTATCAGTGTGTGCTAGCAGGGCTGGGGAGGTTTGGTATAGGCATCAATAGGGTCAATACCATCATGTCACTTCTAGTTCCAAGTGATTGCACCACACTGATTGAAGCTCTGTGCCCGAGTCAGAGATGGATTTCTGCTGCCGCCTGTCTGTCACCATTCAAGTTAATCAGGATAATGCTGCTGCTTACTTGCGGATTATTTACACGCTGATCATCCACAACTTGTGGGTTGTATGTTACTTAAAGTGACATTCAGGGCCTCCTCAATTAATGTAAAATAAATATTTTGTGGGACAGACCAGAAGGTCCTCCTAATGATGAGAGCATCACAGCACGGATGCATGCTCAAAGTGCTCTGCACAAAATGCTCTAACTGATTCACATTGAGTAAGAATATTGATATTGACCAACTGTAGTGGATATGAGATGGATTTATCAACGAGATGACATTATATTGTGCTTTTATAACTGGGACTCAACATGGAAAATGACCTATTCATTACAGACAGTGACAGTCAGACTCCAGATCAGCCTTATTATGGAGCCCATTGGTGATATTTCGATGCAGGTTAATTATTTATACATAGGCCTAAAATGAGGGGAAAACTCTTTTTTTTAATTTATTCAACCATAATGATGCCCACAATTTCATTTATAGCTGAAGCTCACTCACTGAAACAGATAACAGATTTCACTCTGAACATATGGACTCATTATAGTTTTGATAATGAGCCCATTTGTTTGCAGCAACAGAGAGCAATACTTATCACAAAAGAAGACAAAATATATTGAGAGTACATAATGACAAAGATTACAGATTACAGAGCTACTGTAGAAAAATGGTGGCCGGCTACGCGGAGAGAACCCACTCCCTATATAAAGATATAAACAGCTCATTCTAAGGAAGCAAAAGTTACTGATTATACACAAAAGAAAACATGCTTATTAATATTATATTCCATTTCTGCCAATAAATCTCTCTAAATGTTACACACTGGCCCTTTAAGTTTATGACATTTTATTTAATTGACCATATAAGACAAAAAGTCTTTGTCTATTGATAATATAATTTGTTTTATTGCTTCAGCTGTTTATAGTGTTTTGTTTGGAAAATTAAGTTTCTTATGTAGATGCTGATGTATTACTTGTCAGGTCCAGCAGGGGGAGACTGATACTGGTGATCAACTGGCTCTCCTCCACAGAGGGATCCTCTCCTCTCCTCTCCTCTCCTCTCCTCTCCTCTCCTCTCTTCTCCTCTCTTCTCTTCTCTTCTCTTCTCCTCTCCTCTCCAACAAGTACACAAGTTTTTCTCTTAAGTATTGCAATTTCTATTCTCCAGGAACATGGACACATTCTGAATGTTGATATTATTTCTAATATCAGTCATATGTTGTCTGAGTTAGTTGGATTAGTGGTTCTGTTGACCTTTACCATTCACTGATCTTTGTACAGGGAATCTTCATTATCAGCCTGGCTTCATACTGATGAAGACTTCTTCAGTAAAATATTCAGTGCAGATATAAAGAAGACATAACATTCAATTCTACATTAATAAAGCATCGTCTGAAGCAGTGGAGGAAAAAACCCATACAGATGAGAACAAGGCTCAGTAACACTGGTACCATCCTTTAATAACTCGGGGACTGACCCCTGCCCTCAGGTGGTTTCTTTCCAACTGACTCATGCCAAATAGCAATATATCCTTCTGAAATGTCAGCAGTAATTACTGCTGTGCTTTGAGGCCACCTCTAAAATGAATGAAAGCAGGTGCTGATCATGCCACCCCCCCCCCACCCCGTCTCCATCTCCCTGTCTGTCTCTCTCTGATTGCCCACATATCTCTTCTGTCCTCTACGTCACTGTTGTTAGAAACCTCTTGAACTCTGCTGCAGTTTTATAAAAAATCTGTGCCCTCCTGCTCTCTGTGAGGTTCAAGGCTTTCTATTGTGGTTCTGTATGGGAGTGTGTGTGTTGACGCAGTGAGCGGTGTCCTCTCATTGGCCACCCCCTGCTGCTCTGTCATAATTGCGTGAAAGGAGAGAAGAATAACAGACTGGTTAACACACACAGACACACACACATACAAATAAGGTATGGCTGTAATCTCCTAAATGGAAAAAGCTAAGAGGATAACTGGACCACATATTTGGACAATGTAAGCTTGTAAGCAGAATTGTAGCACCCATCCTGCCAACCCGTTCTAACTACCAACTCGTTGAATACCACTGTTTGGTAAGTGCCCCTCGGCATGAGAAACTGATGCACGGAGACACCCTTTAGCAACAGTATGTGACGAACCGGGCTTTCGATTAACTCCGATGTAAACCCACCCATGCACATCATTCGACGGTCAGAGTATCTCACGTAGCATTAATAGTGTGAGAGTCTGCTAAGGGCGGGCGGGAGGGACGTATGGTGAGACCGGTGTTCATGTCCCGTGTGAAACTAAAAGTAACGTTGACTTATTTTGTCATGACAGTCTTTAGTCACATGACTGGTCGGTATCTTCAGCCCCGTGAGTCCCTTGAGTCCCGTGAGTCGTCAGTCAGTGAAGTTAACGTCAACCACGACCGTTTCCTAACCCTACCTAAGTGGTTGTGTTTCCTAAACCAAACTTCCTGTGAAAATGGAAGTTTATTTTGAAAGGACACTATGCATGACGTCCCAGGTCTGTCCAAAAGTAACGCAAGAGGGGTACCCCGTACGTCGGTCTCTGATGCTGAAGGGCACTGACCAAGCGGCGATATTTGACAAGTTTAACTCTGTTATCTCTGTCAGCACTGTTGCCATTGTTTTCGCTGTTAACGCTGTTAGCACCACGAGCTGTCGGCTCAACTGCCGCCATGTTGAGAGCCATGCAGAGGCAATAGAAATGCTCCCAATCTCACATTAAGCACCTTTAAGGATACAACATATGGACAGAAATTAGTCACGCAGAAATTGCTTTCTACTTTCTCTGTCTCCCCTATTGGACTCAATTTGCTCAAGTTGAGGCGCACCATCTGCATCTTTACATACTGCTGAGGGACTGGGAGGTTATTCATAGTTTATCTGAAGCCCCAGCAATTGGACTTTCTTGTCACCCATAACTGAACCACATATTCCACACTGTGCTTGAGGCACAGTCTGTCCAGTGTTATAAATTGATTCAGCTGCCAGAGTTAAGGCCTTTTACACACCGGGGGCGTGAAAGTACTCGTGACAAAAAAACAACAGTTTGAAAAAAATATATATTGACGTGCTTTTACACAGCAGATGCAGTGAGAGACCTTCGAAGGACCTTGGATGGCTGTTATTAGCATAAAGGAAAACACTGGTGCAACTGTGCAAGGATGTGCTATCACTTTATTTTGTAAGTCTATTGTTGACAACAACAATCCCAATAACTCCAAAATGTATCAGATAATAGATAATTTCATGGGTAGGCTATTTTCCTTTCAATATATCAGTAAACTAACTATAATATAATATAAAACTATATTATTCCACAACTGTTAGATTAGTTGTAGAATTATGTCAACAGGAATACCTGTAAATAGGTTACATCTGCTTATATACACCCCCTACTGCCAGACTGTGCATTTTAGATAAATCATAATTAAAACAAAATGAGGCACATAAAGAACTTGGTATAGGGATATAGTCACTCATCAGGGTTGCGATACAGTTAGGCAACTGTCTTTTAATTAAACCAGTTTCATATACAAATTGGAATGCATAAATCATCTTATAAGCCTGTGCCCCAAATTGCCAAGTGAAAAATGGAAGCTTTATTATCAATAATTAATGGTAAAAGCTAGGCAGTTGCAACAATTAACTTAATAATCCCTGCTGTGGCCTTTCTCCTTGTTATTTTCCTGCAGCAAAAAATAGCACTGTGCCTCCACAAAAATGGTGCATTAGTAACGATGTCCCACCAGGTCATATATTAAAGTGTAGCTCTCAGCTAAATCAGTTGAAATTTGATCACTGCAAATCATAAATAAAAATTGCAGACTGAGGAAAAAATCCCCAGAAATGTAGGACATTCAGAGGATAAAAACTAAAGCTAATGTTCCCTCAAAGCTTCCAGCTTGGTGTCAAAATGTGTCACACTGATATAATAAAGTGTGCACACCAGTCATTGGTATTCCCCACAATATTACAACTTTGCTTAGAGGACACTTTATTCGTCCCTGTCTCATTTGAGTTAGTTGGCATCTTCCTAGCACTTTGAATCTCTGAAGTACAGACAAAACAAAAAGCCAGTGAAGGCAGCACGGCATGACAAACACTGGGTATCCTAGCAACCACAGAAGTCAGCAAGAGGAGTCCTGTTTTCTGAAGTTTTTATTCACGTTTTAAGTTAATTTACTGGGGGATTTTTGGGGTGAAAATGGATGTTGCAGTCGAGGCACAAACCAAACTGCTTTCTACCTTGTCTGCATTTAGTTACATCCCACCACGACGACAGGAACCAAAGGAAATTACATATTTTAACACAGACTCAAAGGTGAGTGATGGAATTTGACCTTTGTTGTCAAAGCTAGGTGAGCTAAAATAACCCCTCTACCAACCCTCACTAGTTTATTAGCCAATACTTTATTTATTTATGTATTTATTTATGTATTTAGTTAGTTAGTTAGTTTATGTATTTATTCATGTATCTATTTATTTAGTTAGTTTATTTAAGAGGGTCATGCACAAGACAATTATTTAGCCAGAGTTAGTTATACAGCTAATTTACAGCAAGTCAGCCATTTTTGAAGGATAAGAGTGCCACCTGCTGGCTGTTTACTGCAAGCGTCAAACGATAACACAAAACACTACACAGTGAATACGATTTAAAAGCCAAATTGTAGTATAGTATACAGTTAAACACAAAGGCAGGCTAACGTTATGGGTTTAAGATTTGTAGATTAAATGTGCAGCATTTGCCCCGCTTTGTTAGTCTTCTGTTAGCATAACATTAGCTAGCGTGTCCTTGATGATCGGGGCTGCACTGGCGCCTCACAGCAAGGGGGTCGCAGGTTCGACTCCAACTCTGTGTGGAGTTTGCATGTTCTCCCCGTGTTAGCGTGGGTTTTCTCTGGGTACTCTGGCTTCCTTTCACAGTCCAAAGACTAAAGACATGCAGGTTAGGTTAATTGGTGACTCTAAATTGCCCGTAGGTATGAATGTGAGTGTGAATGGTTGTCTGTCTCTATGTGTCAGCCCTGTGATAGACTGGTGTACCCCGCCTTCGCCCAATGTCAGCTGGGATCGGCTCCAGCCCCTCCGCAACCCCTAACTGGATAAGCGGTTGCAGATGATGAATGAATGGATCTTTGATGATGGTGTGGCATTTGGCTTGTATCTTAATGTCACATTCCTACCCGTAAACTGGACATCGTAAATACATATTTTGAACTGCTGACAGCAGTTTCACTAACATCAAAACACATCAGTGACTGTAAATGGGTGGCAAACTGTTAAGGACCTCCTAATTCGTAAGGATCAATATCATTAACTAACTTCAATTTTGTCATATATTTTATTTCTTTGTCTCTATCAGCTTCTCTTGATATGGGTATTTGTGTTTTCACAAATACACACTTGTTCACTGTCTCTCCATTGGTAGGCCCATGAAGTCTCCATGTATGATCAAGTGTTCCACCAGGCGGAGGGTTACGATATGAGACTGCACCGAGATGACAGACAACACCATAAAGGAAGAGGACTAGACATAAACGAGGAGGTAATGACCACACTTTTTGATTACTATTTTAGTTCTTAAGCATCTCATCCATATTTCACAATAATGACCGGCTAGCTGTACATTATCCCGCTTATTACACGGCTACTTACTTAAAAAAATCTATAATTTGACACAAAAACGGTCCGCCAGGGTTTGACATCAGAACTGCGGCCATAGCAACAGTCTGTTATACATAACAACGCTCTGCTATAAAGAAACAGACCGTAGAATGCAGTGATTGACCAATCACAATCGAGTATTCAACAAAACCGTGTAATAAAGAGCAACAAATGCCGCGTAGGGAGGAGGTTGGGGTGGATGGATGGATCAAAAAACAACAGACTTTCGCCCATGTTTGTACCCCGTGTGAAACCAGAAGTCAACGTTGATTTATTTGTCACGTAACTTCCATACTTAAATTACGCCACTTCCATAGTTATATTAACCCAAACCATGATCTTTTCCTAAACCTAACTAAGTAGTTTCCTGTGAAGACGGAACTTCATTTTTGAAAAGAGTGTATGCATGTAACATACGGTGCCTTGCTCTTGTGGTATTCACGACCTTGTGAGTGAAAAAGTTTCTGAAAGCTCAGAGTTTAAGAGTTGTGACGTGTTTGTTGACGTTGTCAGAAATGGCTGAGGTCACGGAGTTCATTTTTTGGCGCATAATAAGTTAATATATTGTAATTTTAGTCGTATTTTGTAATTCTTCTTAATTTTATAATATGTCTGAGGAAAATGTTGATATTCCCAACGGCCTCATCTTTTTCCTCTGTAATTATGCCTTTGCATTTCCTGCATTATGTTACCCATTTACTAGCTTGCTAGATTGTTAGCCTCTGAGTGTGTTCCAATCCACATACTTCCAGAAGTACACTTCAATGTTGTGCACTTTGTGCACTCTGTACTCACTTGAGCAGTGCGTAAATTTCAACGGGGTAGGGTCGTCTCAAATTGAATACTCTGCGGCGCACTGACCGGAAATGACGATGCAACATTTGACCGCGGCTCGCTACCCGCCAAAATATCTTCTGAAAAAAAATGAAAGCAGAGTGGAAATTACGTTTCCAACGTCGTCGCCTACGCCTACGATGTGTCCTCCTGTTGGCTGAAAATGCACTAGTATGTTTACGTATTGTATTGTTTTATTCTGTTATCTACGTATGTTTGAATAGTGGTCGTGGCTCCACCCCTTCCGCTACGTAGCCAAGATGGAGGCAGTTGAGTGTGGAAAGTGTCCAGCATTCCACACTCAACGATCTGACCGTTTTGAGTACAACATCCAGGTACTTTGAGTGCACTGCATTTTGCCGTACTTCCCAATTGGAATGCACTTATGCACTCAAAATAGTGAGTGTAAGTACAGAAGTATGCGGATTGGAACACACCGTCTGTGTCTTCTAGACGCTGACAGTAACGTTAATATTGCCGTTGCTTAGCAGCGGTGTTCTCATGACTTAATCACTTGAACGCCAAGCATATTATGTACACGACTTCCCATGATGTAAAAACAAGCTCACAAGTTTCATTTGAAGGCACCAAAACACATATTGCTGGATATTCGTAGGAAAATGCACGAAAAATGAGGAATAACTTTCTGTAAGATATCATACAAACCGTTGTATGAAGATACGTTGAACACATATACTTTGATTCAAATCCTTCCTTTTCAGTTGACCCACCATTGACTTAATGGTATTTGCTATCAGGAATGACTTCCATATTAGGTTCCCCATGTTGAAAATGACTGCATTACTTTTAGTGAAGCTTCAATTTAATTCATTACAGTTCATTACTTCTTTTCCAGTAATGACGTCAGTGGACATTGCCTTATTGCACCGACCACCTACACACTTGGCACAGACCGGTGCATTATGAACATTACCACTCTGCTCAGCTAATAACACCTTCTCCTGGTGTTTCCTGAAGCTTATTGTTAGAAACAGACGATTGGCAATATGGCTTTTGGGGTGTTTTATAGACAGAAGTGTCAGTATATTATTGAAATGAATTCATACATTTCTAAATGTTCCATATTCATGAGTCTCTCTATTTCTTTCTACCATGTGGTGTCTGACATATATGACATCTAAGTTTTATGACATTTGTTTATGGCTCCTTTTGAAGCCATTTCATCTCCATGGAGGAATTATTCATGTTGAGAAAACTAGCTCACAGTGAGTTTCTGGGTCACTGAATAGCAGAGAGAGGGTGGTGAACAAAGCAGCCACACACACTGCTGAGCTTGTAATTACAGTGAGTTTAGAAGCTGGCTGTCAGCGTCGGTGACAGCTCCTGCTGAATTAGGACGTTTCTGTAAACGGAATTCACATTTGAATGTGAATTAAAAACTATTTATTGTTTAAACTATTCAGAGCCTAATGGCAGTGCGTTATTTTTTGTTCGTTTTTTTCACTCAGGCTTATGCAAATAGAAACCCAGCAGCAGTGAATCTACCACAGCCAGAAGCAGGTACTGTCTGTTCTGCAGATAGCTTAGTCTGACCTCCCTAAAGTCAGAAGCTCTCAATGTTCACAAATGTGCTGGAAAGGCTCACACTGCAACACATGTACATCCGTTTTTAATATAACATTATAGTGTAAGCTATTACTTTCATTTGTTGGAGCAATTTTCACTCCTGCAAATCGTGTCCTATTACATGTAGTGGCAGTGAAGAGGCAAAATGAAACTTAAGGCAGAGAGGGAGTAACAATCATCTTTTCACCTCGGTTCTGGTGCATAGACTGAACATAAGAAGTGGAGGTAGTCACCGTGACTTCACCCACTAGTTTGTAGACTGCCGTTTTGAAGCCTCAAGTTCGGCATTTTGGCTGTTGCCATCTTGGTTTTTGGCCGTTGCTGTCTTGGTTTTTGCAACCAGAAGTGACAAGAGAAGGTGGAGCTAAGTACAACCGAACGCTGAATAAGACATTTGTAGGCGACCAAAAAGGATATAATTAACTTTCATGAACTGAAAACACACTGTGAAAGGGTTAAAGTTCTACGACGAAAACATGGACGACTCCCAGACCGAACAACGCCGTGGTAGCGACCTGTCAATCACAAATTAATCACGCGTAATTCCAGACTATTTGTGAATGTAGTCTGATGGCTTTGAAGAGAGTGATCTAACGATTTTAGTTCCCCGTCGGATAGGGCTGCCTGAAGTGGCAGGAACAGCAGAAAAACGTACTTTGGTCACCTAAAAAAGTAAATTAATATTAATTTAAGTGCACGCTATATTTAGAATATTTTCACCGCTTTACCTCACCATCAGACAGCCCTTTCCGACGGGGAAGTGATGCTGTTATATGTCTTCAAAGCCACCAGACTACATTCACAAAAACCCCTGAAAACACAGGAGTTGCTGGTCTACCGCTGCATCGATCCATCTTTCACCACAACATAAACGTAAATAAAGGACCAATAAGCTATAGGCAAAGTACAAAGTAAATCTGTTTTTACTGTTTTATATAACAAATAATAAAGTCAACCATTCCTGGCTAAACACAAGACATTTTCAAACAAATAACGATGCATCCGTGTCACTTTTCTGTTAATAAACAATGCTACTTACAGATGATGCCATGTATAAAACTGAGAAAGAGAGGATGGCATTAGATTGTGGCCAGCAGTAACATGTGGCTGCCTCAGGTAAGATCTCATTTCCTGTTTCCAGGGCCAAGAAGAGAAACTACACCATAACCAAAAAATACAGAGGCACATTGCAAAAATTAAAAAGCCTTTAATAAAAGGGGGCTTAGTGCCTACGCGTTTCAACTCACTCTGAGGTATTTTTTGGTTATGACTTATTGATCACAAAGCTAAGTACACGTCTAACCTTCCTCTTTTTATATTAATTTTGAATATTTATTCTGTATCTCTTTGCCTTGTTGTCCTGTTCAACCCCAGGAGAAGTCCAGAGCCATGCCGGTGCGCTCCTCTGCAGAATACGGCCGTCGTCCTGTTCACGCCCTCTACCAAACAGGCCGTCAGTGCAGACGTGTGGCTTGCATAAAAGCTGAATTTTTCATGAAAAATGGGATCATCTGGGATGTGGCACAAGGATACGGATCAGTGGCCCCTATGTGAAAGCCTCAAACGTCACAGCATGAGATCAAAGTGTTTGATCTCACTGGGAAAATAATAAACCAGTGTTGTAGTGTGTTCAGTTCAGTTTACTTGATGTGTCCACAGTAAAAAAACATCAAACATTTAAACCATCATTTGATCACATGACATATTACTGCATTATATCCTTTTAATCAGCAAGATAAATTGTTATTTTAAGTGAAATATTATCTGTCAAAAGAATAAGTACGAAAATATGAAGATGTGACATTTTCCAGGAAGCTCAAGCTACATTTTCTAGTCTGAGGTTGAAATCACTCCATCAGTATGAACGCCATTTAAAGGTTCAGGTGGTTCAGACCATAGAATAGTATATAAAGATGGACGACGCGGCTCCGCTTCCTCCCGCTGTACAAAAGTGAAGCCAAAATACCCCGAATCCGGGAGCTGCCATCTTGAGATTTTGACGTCATTTGGAGCCACAGTCTGCACGGTGAAGGCTGGAGACGCGGTATCAAGGTCCCGCCCATATAACTGCCAGACTCAATCGCGAGCCGAGCATGGCCGCAGCTAGCTAGCATGAGCCACCTAGCTTCTACGTTTTCGCCATGGTAGCTTTTTGACTAGAAAGACACCACGACTCACCATAATATCTCCATGACTACATTTACGATCAATTGACATGTCCTATTCACAGACTCATGACGGTTATGGAAAGTTAAAGTTACACCTCCTCTCTCGCACAATTCCCGAAACTCCGGCTGCGCAACCCGGTGTCATGGGAAGGCGTGAGCTATATATGTCACGCAGACGTCCACAATTAGGTTCAGGTAAGAAAGCCACTTAGTTAGGGTAAGGGAAAACGTCATGGTTGGCTTAAAATAAGTAAACTATGGAAAACACTTCACAAATGTCATGTGATGAACGTCAACAAAACAAAACACTGGTCAATAATGTCTCAAACACGGGTCACCTGGTTAAAGGTCCAGTGTTTGTTGGGCCTATCCACCTCCCTGCTCGCCTACCATAAGTGGTCTTTCTCGCTTTTTATACTACGTCACTAGCTCTTACCGTAGCATTTATAAATGAATGCGTTTACGTTGCAGTCAGTACAGGATACATGGCGTACAAAAGACGCGGAAATCAAGTGGCATTTATACGCCTTTTCACGTGAATGGGCTGGGCTGCAACTACTTTACTCAGAGTAGCTGCCAATCAACCCCCTTTTTATAGCATCAAATAACTAATTAAAACCACACTTAGCAGAAAATGAACACTTGAACATACATCAGCGCGATAAGAACTACCTAAAATGACTGAAACCATCTTTAGGAAAAATTAGTTTGACGTGTACTTTGACTTTTTAGTTTGGCCCATGTCCCATCCAATAACATGGAGGGGGCGGGATTTATGACCTATACTGCAGCCAGCCACCAGGGGGCGATCAAGATGTTTTGGCTTCACTTTTGGGGAGCTGTCATGTTGTTCATCTTTATATACAGTCTGTGGTGCAGACCATATAAATCCTAAAATGTTTTCCAGTTATTGCAGCTAAATATTGATATCAATGATCAGTCTTGGTGTTCAGATTTCTGTCTTGAGTATAATGGTTGGTTTTATTAAGATACTGATGTTCTGGATGACTATCATAATGAGCCTACTGACAGAGGGACTAAGATTAATTCACATAAACTGTAGAAGTTACAAAGAACTGCTTCGACCAAACCCACATTCACAAACATATTTACCACTATACATGCATGTATTTGATCTTATCTCTGTTTTCTCTCATGGGGCTGATTTTTTGTTACCCTAAATGCAGTTCTTTCTCTGCATCAGTAACCTCTCTGATTCGCAACTTCTTGGATTCCTTTTGTGTATTAATCCTGAACCCACGCGACTGAGACCAACCTCCTACATAATAGGATTTTTCTTTGAGCGCAGACATCTCTCATTTGCCTCTGCCTTTGTACTCTGGCAGAAATAGACCATTTATTCTTAGAAATGATACAGTATTTGAATCTGTTTGGTGTTAGAAAGGCAGTGTTTATTTTAGAGGATTAGGAGCTAATACACAAGGTGGGGTTTCAAAAGGAGAGTGAGAAAAATAGCTTTTGTGATCACAAAAGGCTCTTTAAAACAATAGTGCCACACCTCAAACAGCAGATTCATCCTGCGTAGTCCATCAGTAAAAGTAGCTCATTGTATCATAGTTTATTTCACCTGGACTGTCTTTTATTATTACTCCATGTATTTCCTATATAAATACTTTACTTTCTGGATTTTCATGCTTTACACACATTTTACAAGAAAAATATATATCTGATACACTCTGATAGTGTTTATATAAAAAATACAAAGTGTTAACGGTGACAATTGGAGGGTATATTGATAAATGTGATAGTAACATAGATTCTAACATATCATCATGTTATATTTAAAGGAACAGTGTGTAACATTTCGGCGGATCTATTAGCAGAAATATAATATTCATAACTATGTTTTCATTAGTGTATAATCACCTGAAACTAGGAATTGTTGTGTTTTCGTTAGCTTAGAATGAACCCTTCATATCTACATAGGGAGCAGGGTCGTCTCTGGAAGGTAACCCGTAAATTACAAAACTGGCAAAAACTTGCAAAACTGCACCTATCCTAACCATTAACCATCTCGCGGGAGTTTCCCAACTCGTGGGTTACCTTCTAGACATGACCGGGGAGCAGGTCCTCTTCACGGAGTCCGCCATGACGACACATTCTCACCCCTAACTCGTCAAATACCGGCGCTTGGTCGGTGCTTCTCGGCATCAGAGTCCAACGCACAGGGTGCCCCTATCACGTTACTTTTGGACGGACCGGGGACGGCGTGTCAATATACGCTCGTTACATGCATAGTGTCCTTTCAAAATAAACTTCACAGGAAGTTGGGTTTAGGAAACACAACCACTTAGGTTTAGGAAACGGTCGTGGTTGACTTTACCTTCATTGACTAACGACTCACTAGACTGACGATACCGACGAGTCACGTAACTAAACACTGACGTGACAAAATAAGTCAACGCTACTTTTAGTTTCACACGGGACACGAACACCGGTCGGACAACCCTCCCACCCGCCCTTAGTGGACTCTCATGCCATTAATACTATGTCACTTGCTCTGACTGTCAAATAACGCTGTGGGTGGGTTTAGATTGAAGTTAGTTGAGAGACCGGTTTGTCACATACTGTTGCTAAAGGGTGCCTCCGTGCGTCAGTTTCTGATGGCGAGGGGCACTTACCTAACAGTGGTACTTGACGAATTGGGAGTGAGAACGGGTTGGGTTTCTACAGTAGCCCAGAACGGACAAACCAAACACTGGCTCTATAGAACTTTCTGCGTTTTTATGTTATCTGAAGGCCACAGTAGTTCTCCGAACTGCGGTAACGCGAGCTGCAGAGTGCAGAGCCGTGGTACCACCAATAACATAAATGAGATGCTGGTATTAGAGCTCCTGTAAAAGTAGGGACCAGTATCATTAATGCATTCTGGCAGGTTTGATGAATACAATAAATAATTCTGCCAAATGAAAACCTGTATCGTCTCTAATCTTACCAGCGTTCGACTGTACTGAGAGCACATCCTGTGAAAGTCTTTCATGCTCCAACAATCACACCAAGACAGAGGACGTCAATTTATATACAAATGTTTAATGCATAACAAAAGGATGGCAGTGGACATTTACACACATTGCTGTTGGTTTGTAAAAAAAAAAAGAAACCTCTACTTTCCTCGTGAATCTTGTGCCTGAGTCGACCGACTCTTCAGCGGGACACAGACGCAGCTCTAAAGCTATAAATACAATTCACAGGTTTTGGCACACTACCCATCACTACCGGCGATTTGTTGGCGTCGACTGCTCTACATGACAATAAACTATTGTAACATCCATTTGGAATAAAATGGAACGAACCGGTTCACAGTGCCAACCAGGCAGATATTAAAAATAAAAAAACACAGCTCGGCAGGCAGCTCAGTTTGCTCAAGTATAAGGCTGTGAAGCACTGCAACACTGGCATGGGTAATTAGCTCCACACCACTACTATTGTACAGAAGGGTGACTGCGGTCCTTGAGAGCTGCACTAATGTGTCAAACCTCTCTTTAGTCAGGCACTCCTTTAGACAGTGAGGGGACTCCTCGGAGCGAAGTCGTAGTTACACTTGAGATGTGAAAACCATCCGGAGTGCAGCGTTGAAGGACTGTGGCGGTGCACCGCGGCCCCGCTCTACATTGTGTTGCTAAGGACAAAACTGGCTCTCAACAATTGTCTATCCATTGTACTGCAGGCTGCTGGTAATGGGTTTTAGTTACGGAGCATGACAAATCCCTTCTAGCGCCACTTTGTGTGTGTGATTGTGTTCTCGAGTCTTTATTTGTTTGAGGCACGCTCAAGGCATCACAGTCCCTTGTGACAGAGATCGGGTCATCTCCGTGTGAACAAAGTAGGTCTTCAGCTCTCCTTTGCCCTTCACGTTAATGATGCCACGACATGAACACATGTACCCTAGCGTTGATAAGATACGTTTTGTCTCCTCTGTTACCTGTATGGAGAGAAACAAACAACCCATTCTCACTCCCAACTCATCAAATAACGCCATTTTGTAAGTGTTTCTCGGCATCGGAAAACGATGCACGGAGGCACCTTTTAGCGACAGTATGTGACGAACCGGGCTTTCAACTAACTCCAATGTAAACCTAACCGCGGCGTTATTCGATGGTCGGAGCAAGTCATGTAGTATTAATTAGGGGTGGGAAAAAAATCGATTCACCTACTTATAAATTGAAATAGAAAATACCAAATCATCATATCAAATCACAATACTTAAAAAATCGCGATACATATCAAATCGGCACCCAAGTATCTTGATAGTATCGAATCTGGAGATAGGTGTATCGTTCCAGCCTTAGTATTAATAGCGTGAGAGGGCGGGCAGGAGGGGTGTTGGATGGGTCAAACGAACACAGGACTGTCAACCGGGAGACCGCTGTCGTGTCCCGTGTGAAACTAAAAATAACGCTGAGTGGTCGGTATCATCAGTCCCGTGTGTCACATAAGTCTGTAGCCCCGTAAGTTGCTAGTCAGTGAAGTTAACGTAAATCACGACTGTTTCCTAAACCTAACTAAGTGGTTGTGTTGCCTAAACCTAACTTTGTGTGAAGTTTATTTTGAAAGGACACTATGCATGTAGTGCGTATATTGACACGCCGTCCTCGGTTCGTCTAAAAGTAACGCAAGAGGGGCACCGAGTGCGTCGGTCTCCGATGCCGAGGGGCACTGACCAAGCGGCGGTATTTGACGAGTTGGGAGTGAGAAAATGTTGAAAGAAACATGACTAGAAGAAGAAGTTCACAAGCACGCTTGAAGACATGCACTTGTATTTTGTAAGAGATCCCACCTGTATTTTTCCCAGTACCCCAGTGGTCTCCATCCTACTGGCCACATTCACACTGTTTCCCCAGATGTCATACTGAGGTTTCTGGGCCCCGATAACCCCTGCAATCACTGGCCCATGGTTTATCCCTGGCAAAAAAAAATACACAAATCACAAATGACATCACGTATCATCAGCTTTTCAGTTTTGGTCTCAAACAGGAGGGAAAAAAATCTAAATCAGAGAAGAAACATTCTCACCGATTCTGAGTCTGAAGTCGTTGAAGGAGTGTTTGTTGATGACATCTAGCTTCCCCACAAGAGCAAAGGCAAACTCCACCATGGTGCCAATGTGCATGTACTGTCTGTCATGTTCCTGAGGGACAGAGGGGGAGAAAACAAGTCAAAGCTAGGGTTGGTGAAGATTTCCGAAACATGATTGTTATATTAGTTGAAATTCCCATTACATCCCGACAGCAATCAATAAATCAAATGCTCTGACAAAACCTGCCTGCGTGCACTCATTGCATGTAACCGGAACTCTTCCACAAGCTGCTAGCATGACAGCTGTGAATACTTACAATAGCCATGTTCGTTGTTCATATTCAGTATGATATGTTTATGTTTCATTATGATCATTTTGGGGCCTGGCTTTGAAGGGAGGCCTGAAGCGACGGACTGTCAGTGTTGCCGACTTGGCGACTTTCTCGCTAGATTTAGAGACTTTTGGTGCTGCTCGCTACTTTCATTGGAAAAGAGTTGGCAACACTGGACTCGTTTTTTTGGCCGGATCACTTTTAAAAAATCTAGTGTACTCTTGCTAGTTTCTCAAGATCGCCCACCCTGCCTTTAAAGGTGCTATCTGAACCATACTTAGACCTCAATGTGTCGTTGTCAAATCAACAGTAATAACTTGATGAAATATATAAGATCCCCGTTATTGGCAATCTCTATTTCATGTAGTGGAATAATTATTATTGCTTGTGTCTTTAAAAGTCGCATCCTGTAGCATCTTCAATCAAGTTTCCTTTGATTGGCTTTACTGAAGAAGATAAACACTTGACTGAACATTTGCATGTTTACTACCTACAGTAGTGTTACTTCTAAGGCCAAGGAGCACATCATTAGTTCCGGCAACTACATTATTATGTGGGGTTAAAGGTTATGTTATTTAAAGCCCCAATCAGGAATGACACATTCACTGTGTGGGAGCCGGATGCTACAACATCAGCTAACGTTCTGTCCTGCTCTTTATTTGGATTTGAACAAGTTTACACTCCAGCAACACCAGCCAGCTTGACAGGCGTAGCAACAGTAACTAAGGGGGGGGGGTGGGATTTTACCGAACGGTCAATTAAGCAGATTTCCTACCAATCGAGGAGATTTGTTTTTAAAAACAATGTGTTGCCACATTTCTGAGTGATGATCTCGTTTGCTTTCCAGCGACTACACTGATGTATTCAAATGAGAGTACTAATGAATCACTGAATGTTGATGTGTAGCACATTTTAACCCACACAAAGCATCCAAATGTATCTGGACAGCAATAAATACTTTGATGCTGCATCCTGTTTTGTGACCGTAAATGAAAAATGACAAGTTTATTGAATATGAGCCCAAGCTGCCAAAACCGTTCTGGCATGAGAGGGCGACCAGGATCAAAAAGGCTCCTGTTCTTTGCCTGGTCTTCTATTATTATCAAATACGAACTCAAATGAAAGCTGGACAGTAGCAGCTTTAACCTCATAGTCAGGGTGTCGCTCTGTATCCAATGTGAAGGAAGCATTAAACACGGTGTAGCTGTCCATGTATGTCGACTCGATGCGTTGAGGTCTTGCGATGTCAGCTTTACCAAATTCTCTCTTTATTTTTGTCACCTTCCACCTTCTCTTCGCCTCTCTCTGTCTCAAACACACAACACGCTGAGTCCATCTCTGTCCGTCTTGTCTCACGCCTCAGTCCTGACAATTGTGGCTACTACAATGCATAAAGTTGGCTGTTTTTGGGTCGGTTTGGGTGGTTGAGTAACACATATTTTTACATGTTGGGTGGGCGGATTGGCTCTCATAACGGACCAGTGGGTGCGACTGAACCGCGCATCTTTAATGAGCAGTCAGGAAGACTCAAACTAACTGCAAAGCTGCATTTAACCTGTGTTTTTCATCAGATAATGATAAGATAAACATTTTATGTGGAATCAGTTTGACTAAAATGACAGAAATGTTCGATATAATCTGATGACTAAACAAGACTAAGATTAAATAGCTGACAAAATTAAGAGAGAAAACATTCTGACTAAAATCAAATGACTTTTTGGTGACTAAAACTTGATTAAAACTTTTTGAGTTGTGGTCGACTAAAACTATGAAGGATAAAATTGACTAAAATGTGGCTAAAACTAATAAGCATTTTCATTCTAATACTAAAACTAAATCTAAATTAGCTGCTAAAATGAACACTGGTGACAATGAGTACATGTGTGTAAAAGCGTGCCTGTGCGCACTCTGGTCCTGGCGTCACATTGAGTCCAGTTGCAGCCATGTAGGTGCTGCCGATGGTCTTTATCTTCTCCACTCCGCTGAACTTAGGTTTGGACAGCAGCTGAGGGACACATGAAGAATACAGAACATAACGTGACATAACACAGGAGTAGGAGCAGTGGTGGATGAAGTACCTGAAAGCCACACCTGAGTAAGAGTACAGATATCTAACCAGAAAATGTAACTTTAGCAGATGTTAATGTCACCTTTCAGGATATTACTTGAGTAAAAGTATTAATGTATCTGATATTTACTGTACTTAAGTATCAAAAGTAATTTTCTGATATTAAATGCAATTGAAAGTAAAAGTACAAGTAAGTGCTGTTAATAAAAAAAGCAAGGATTTTGAGATTTATGAAGTTTATTCCTCTTAACATGTATACCACCTTTAAAATGATATATTGTATATAATTTAAAACTATATTGATTCGATCCACAAACGATTGGCTAGTGCAGGATGTGTCATCAAACATTTGCAATCGTTTACAGGAAGAGAAAAGACAGGGATCTTAATCAGATTTTGATGTAAAAATACTCTGATACTGCTTTTTTGACATATATTTGGCATATAACAAGAGGTACATTAACAATTAACTCAGGGACACAGGATTGTAAAAACATATTTTTCATTTCATGGGAACTTTAAAGGATTTAAAGAACATACTTCAGTTTTTCCTTCCCTCGTAGTCACAAGTGGCATGGTCTGAGTAGAAGTAATCCGTTTTAAACTATATAAAATTGTGATAAACAATGATAAAAGTATTAATCCTATAACCCTGTGTTTATTACTGACACAGCATACAACCATAGTGCTGTTGTATGCTTCAAGACCCCCACGGCTGTGTATGTATGGCAGGGGAGGCACCTACGATATGTTGATTAGTGGATATTTTGACAGAGACCAGTAAAAAAGGAGGATTCGAAGATATATTGCTTGTATAAGTTCTTTGATATAGTATATATGGTTTTGTTTTTGGAGCCCACGAGTAGTCGCGTTCCGGATCGGCTCGGGTTTGATTGTGTTTTGTCTTCTGATTTTTAAAACACAATAAAACTCTATTCTCTTGCAACATCCTTATACAGCATCAAGTGATTCATTCGAGTAACCTGTGTTGACTTTCTGACACCATTAAAATTGAACATTGAAGAACATTGAAGCGGGATCTCAGCCGTTCCAGGCCCAAGGCTTGAGATTTCAAGATTCAACATCTGACATGCAGTCTGCCTAGATTTGAGCAGAATCGAAACTCAAATACGGCTTTGAGAGCACTTTGTTTGCACTTGTCCATCATGTGAATGATGTAACCAGCAAGCTAGGAGCACTGATTCTCCAAACCTGCTTGCTTGCAACAGTAAAGAGTAACAAAGATGCTTAGGGGAAATGTATCGGAGTAAAAGTACACATTTTATTATAGGAAATGTAGTGGAGTAAAAGTGAAAGTTGTCAGAAATATAAAAAACTAGGGCTGTCAATCGATTCAAATATTTAATCTTGATTAATCGCACGATTGTCCATAGTTAATCATGATTCATTGCAAATTAGTCACACATTCTTTATCCGTTCAAAATGTATCTTAATGGTAGATTTTGTCAAGTATTTAATACTCTTATCAACATGGAAGTGTTATAAATATGCTTGCTTTATGCAAATGTATATTTATATTTTATATTATATATTCACGATAAACTAGTATGACATAGTTGTTACCAGGTCTCTAGTTTCATATGATGCCAGTATCTTCACTCTAGCTTTAAAACTCAGTTGCGTTAATGCGTTAAAGAAGTTTGTGGCATTAAAACAAATTTGCCAGCCCTAAATTTTGACTTTGACAGCCCTAATAAAAACTCAAGTAAAGTACAGATACTCCCAAAAGATACGTAACAAAATATTGTTACTTTGTTACATTACACCACTGAGTAGGAAATAACACCCTGGTAACCCCTGTTACACTATGTGAGGCTACTCCGTCTAGAGCGTAATCACCCAGTGTGATCAGCGTGAGAGGAGTTTACCTCATCAAAGTCCGCTATGATCTCGTTGAGAAGACGGAGGCACTCCAGTCCTTCCTTATTGACATCGGATTCGGTGTAAAACTCTTTGAAGTCTGGGATGGAGGCGAACATCACACACACCGACTCGTATGACTGATGATAAAGGTCCTGATAACGAGCAAGAAGAAGGAGAAGAAGATATCAGCTGGATGTGTTGTATTGATCGATCTCCGGTGAAGGAAAAGTGAAAGATGAATGGCGTGTGTGGTTTCAACCACAGAGAGAAGATTTGAGACGCTCTTGAAATAAACAAAATTAGACTTTAATCATCTCTGTTGGGACACCGGGTCACCGAAGCAGCAAAATAGTAACAGCATTCATCACGGGAAAGACAGAAGTAAAGAAGTAAGAGCAGAGTAAATGAGGGTAACGAGTGCAGCCAAACATGTACGGTGTACTCTGGAGCGAGTTAAAGGAGAAATATAGGAATGGAAAGTATGTTAGACAGGTAGGCTGCATCCATTACAGCATGTATGCAGGAGCAGCATGCAACAGCAGCAGAGCATGGAGAGTAAAACGGAGAAAATGAAAAGATAATACGTTTATTAAATCATACTGGGAAATTAAATGATGCATATAACATATGTTGATAAAAGATGTGAAATAACAGCACCTCGTTCTTCCAGTTGCGTCCCAGGAAGTGCTCGGCGACGTGGGCAGGTAAAACGTTCTCCAGCAGAACCCGGTTGAGGTTCTCCATGGTCTCGATCTCCTCGCACTCCCTCTTGAACTTGTCCCTCCACAGGAAGTCCAACCTACAGTAATATTCATTCTGTTACAGGAGGACACAGAGTAAAGAGACACCTGTGTCATTCACACCCGGCACTCTGCTCCAGAGCTACAGGCCACAGAAGAAACCCACACCAAGATCAGGGCTGGGCGACATCGCAGAAATCTTCAATCATGACATGGGTTATTTCATATCTCAATAACGATATACGTATATCATGATACAGCATGTTTTCTCGTAATTCAATAAATAAATAGTCTATATGAAATAACCACATGGTAAAGATTATGGTCGATTCAATATTGTGCGATTTTTTTCAAATCTAGTTTTAGGAAAACTGTCATAGTGTAAAGACAAACCATATGTATAAAATCTGAGTAAAAAAATATTATGTGAAATAGCTACTATGGGGACTAACATCATCACACATGAATACAATGCAGTGTTTTGAATGTAGTATAAATGTGTTATTTTCGCTAATGAAAACTAAAATGATGTATTTGAATATTTCTGTATAATATACTGGAATCCCTAAACAGTTTAATAATTACATAAATTGGGTATCACTGTAAAGATGAGGCTCCTGTGGATCTAATGAGCCCAACTGTATTCATGTGTGATGATGTTAGTCCCCATAGTAGCCATATCATTGACGTCACTGTATACAATGACCTGTGGTGACCTCTAGGATAATCACAGCCTCATGAAACTTTACAGCCACAAACTAGAGACCAAGAGCATTCAGAGGATGGATGGCTTTCCTAGGTAGATTGGCAATAAGGAGGTTTCTGAGCAGTTTCCAGAACAGAAGTGCTCGCCATCCAATCGCCGAAAAATGCAATTCTTGCAGAAATCTCCCAATGTCAAAAGTTTTGAAACCAAATCACAGCATGGCTTTTTCTATGGTGTTCCTAAAGGTCTTGGTGTCTTAATGTGGTATTCTGGAGGGATTATTGATAATTTTTATCAATTTTAGAATGATTAAAAAAATGATTCAATTTAGCGCCAAATCTGAGTAACAAATGGTATCAACCCAAAAATTGCTGCAACAACTTATGAAACATAATAGAGCATGGGGATGGACATCATATACTTATATCATCATGTTCTTTGCTCTTATACACTTAAACAATTTATTTTAATTGATTAATTCATTATTTTATTTTTTTATTAATGAACAGAACAACTTGAAACACAGTGCTCCATCTCAAATTAATCTTCAGGTTCCCAACTTTCAGATGATGTACACCACTTCTATGTGACATCTACTGTTGACTATTCATCTCTCCCTGAATATCCCCTGCTACCAGCTACAGAAATGTGTCCATGATATGAGTGTTTCTTACAGAAATCGGCCGCCTGTATTCTGTTCTAAATAATCTGCCACTAAATGGAAAACGTATAGGATTTCAGTCTAACCAGCTGAAACTAAAAGGCTTGCTTGGTATTCATAGAAAATTAATGTCCCAATAAAGATGACGAAACAGTGTGAGAAGCTCTGCTCTCATTGCTCAAGGAAATAGTAGGCAGACAGGAAGGACTGTTTTGCATAAAAGGTAGCCACCGCTTCTTCTTCTTTTTTTTTTTTTTTAATGTTTGGGTTATTCATGCTTGAGGGAGTTTTCTATCTATCGAGGTCAAAACATCCCAGTTGTGCATTAGATGGGGTCGCCTGAACGCATCATCGTTATGCCCGTATATATCTGGCTACCTGTGGGCTGGCCCCTACAGAGTGTGTATGGATATGTGGAAGCGCTTTCAGTCTCCTGTGAGATATATTTCATGTGTGTAGTTAGCAGTCTGGATGATGTATGTGTGCACTGAATATTTTTCCCCTTGAGATGAAAGTGGTGCCAATTTAGAAGGCTCCAACAGCCCATACTGCTCTGTGCTGTAGCGTTGATCGCCTGAGGCTGAAATAGAAATATACTGCAGATAGTTAGTCTCCGCCGTTTGTGTGTGTGTACATAATATGCGAATGTACAGTTTGAGCACTTCTCTTCTCTTGTGGAGAGAGGAAGTTCGTTGGAATCTAGAAAGTAGGCCGTTTAGAAACCGGCTAACAAGCCTGTAAATGAGCTTTGCTCCATCGCGCATCTGTTCTTGAGGGATGAATTACAGATGCATTCGTTCTCCTAACCTGCTTTCTCCTCCCTCCGACTAACTGGCGAGAAATGGGCTCATTAGAGATGACGATGGAAATTTTTGCAAGGCAAATTTGATAATAGCAGGATAAAAGCATGTAAAATGGATGCTCCTAGACCTTGTGGACTGACGGATTTACGCACTTCCGTGTCGAGGGCTTTGGGTGACGCCACTTCTGACACCTTTTGACCTGCTTTTCCAGAATAATTTTTGAGGATAATTGATGAAGCGTTTTACCGCGCTAATTTATACCCAAACAGCATCCGGAAGGACGAACCCAATTACCCCTGAAAGACCTTGATAAGAGCGCAGCCCGGAATAAGATGTGACAGCAACAGAAAAGAGTTTACCGCAGCAAAGTTGTGTTTCCAAAACAAATCCTTCCCTCCCTTCTGGTGACCCAGAATGAGAAACAACACATGGAGCTGTTTGGAACCGACTGTGGCTCTCAGGGGAGCCTCGGTTTTGGGCACAGAAGCTCTGGGGGGAGTCGTTTCTGTCCAGAACATCTGTTTTGAGGTCAGAGATGATGGATGGTACCCCCAAAAAAAGATAGAACACGCACACCAAATGTGTGTCGGCTGAGTTTAGCTCTCGTATGAAGGGGAGGATGGTGGACACGGAGGAGATGGAGGCAGTGGGCCAGGCTGGCTGCTCAAACACACACAAACATGCCCGTCTGAATTTTGATCTTTGAGCATTTTGAGCCAAATCCTTGAACGCAGGTTCAAGTGCTTCCAAATCATTTCAATCCCACTGGTATCAAGGGTCTTGAAAACGTCTCTCCTTTTCAGTGAAGCAACATTCTGTGACCTATTAAGATAGATATAACTGCAGTGACTCTGGTAAAGTTATAACTTACCGTAAAACTTAAATCAAAAGCAGAACTCCAATTAGACGCTGAGTCCCTTTTGCTCGCCGGGTGTGGCTACCCGTTTTGACATATAAACACAGGTCTCAATTAAACGCTGGTTAACTTTACACATCGTTACGTTGGTTAGATTCTCCACAAATCAATCGTCCAGTTCATTTTGCGGAAACCATGAGCACCGGATTTATTCAGATTTCTGTTGCTGTTGATTGCTGCTAGACCGCTCCGTTAGGTGCGTGCCTCCGTTTATGTTTTTTTCACCGCAGTGAAAATGTTTTTGAAAGGATAAACGCCTACAAATATGGATTGAAGCAGTGTGTTTCGTTGGATTGTGAATTTTGGAAATGATTACATCGATCTTTTCTCAATAAATGTTGACTTTTGGACTGAAGACTGAGACAATTACAGTCAGAGACGCTAAACGCCCGTTGCTCGTGTTTGTGTGAAACAGAGAGAGAGACAACCAGAAGGCACGACGCAATGTTTCTGTAAGTTATTCATAATAATAATTAGAATGTTATTAAGCTTTGAAGCGTCAAACTATTCGGTACAGTGTTAAACAAGAGAGACGAATAAAAAGTGGCGACTCCTTAACCTTTTAAGCGTTATATAAAGTCCAAATATGTGTCCATTCTTTTATTATTTATACTCCTTTTGTCTGTAAGGGTTCATCAATCAAAGAATCAAAACGTTTTTTCATTCAAATGAATCCAAGTTGTGAATATTGTCATGCGAAGTCCACTACAAAATAAAGGTCCCCACCTTTTTCTGCTATAGTTTTCACCCATTTTCCTTTTCGGCAGGCCGGCTCGTCTCTGACGGGCGGCTGGGTTTTAACAGGATAGAGAGATGTGTTGTGTCGGTATGCCGGCTGCCGTAAAACGAGCGTCTTTAACTGTCTCGGAGCTACACCAAATGAATGATTCATAACTGATATGTTATTTGATAGCCTAATTTGTATGCAGTTAATATTCATACTGGTTTAAATAAACAGTTTGATAGTATTTCCCATCTTTGCTGAGTAAGAGTTTTGTGCGAAAGGAATTAAAGGCCTGTCCCAAATACAGGCCGGTTGAGTTCAGTGATTGAAGCAGTTTTAGGGCTATTACTATATCTATCTATCACATAGAGATGTCTAGTTATGTCATTGTGGTGGCCACTTTAAGCAGACTACTTACCTGCCTGGCTAATACCAGCAGGGTGATGAAGAAGATGAAAAGTGACACAGAGCCCATAGTCTTTAGATCCTTCAGGACTCCTGGTCTGGACACAGAAAGAGAAGAGAGAGTACAATCATCTGGTGATATTGTATAATCAGCAAATCCCATGAAAAAAAAACAACAACAATGAATTGGAACTACTAACAAGCAGTCTCGGACCGGTTAACCCTATCGTTGAAGTAGACATGAAGATCACTAGGATAGATTGCCCAAACTCTGCTACTCTGGACTGTATTTAAATTAACAGAATTACACGTCTCCCCAGATTTAAGGAAAAACACATTCAAAAGTGTTTTAAAAAATAATAAAAAATGATCTGCAGTAATGTTTAGCAATTATGATTTGTAAATAGACATAAATAAATAAAAAAAAACACTGGTACAGTATGAATGGTCTTTTAAATGTTTTCATAGTTACCATATTTCTGTTTATTGATGTAGATGTGAAGTAGATGGAACATTAAAACTATAAAGCATGTTTTAAAAAAAATCTACTTATAAGATCTTTTGTTTTTTTGACTTGTCACTGTTAAAGTAGACCATATGTTTGGCATGAATCAACCTGCTTCTACTGGTGTACATTAGAGGATGATATAAAGTCAAGTCACCAAACTGTGGTGAAACATAAAACCCTAACAGTTCTACTTCTATGTCCCAGTGCTTTGGCAACAGCGGTACACTCTTCATGCTAATAAACCAAGGTGAGAAACAAATGCGAGTTGGTGAAAAAAAAAAAAAAGGATTTCTTCCCCAGTCCTTCTAACTGCTCTCAAAACTTTTTCGCATAATGGGATCTCTTCAGCAGTGAGACTCCGGCTGTCACTCAAATGGGAGGAATTAATGCAGCTCCATCAACACAAACTGCCTGTATCTCATTCTGCCTCTCATCATCGTCCTCTCCGTGGGGGGTTGCACTTGATCGACAGTCATACAGGGATATTGTTACCTCAGCGGTGCTCCGTCCCTCAAGACCTGGTCCGGTCTCATTAGTGGGTTTTAATAGGCTCTACATGCTCGATGGATGCGAGCAGGCTGCAGGGTCAGAGGGGTGAGGGTGGAAGGTTTCAAACCGATAGCATTGACCTTAAAACTGGGGAGGCGGGTTATTTTTTTGGCATTATAGGGCAAAAACTTCATAATAACCTTTCAGCATATTGTAATATAAAGAGGAGATCTCATTTCCTCTCAGAACACTTGAATTACAATATGCTGAAAGGTTATTATGGAATTTTTTTGCCCAATGACGCCAAAAATATACAGCATACCCAGCTTTAAGTGTGCCTAATCATTTTTTCATTATTACCTAGATTAGAGAGGAGTGTGTGTGAGTGTGTGTGTGTGTGTGTGTGTGTGTGTGTGTGTGTGAACAGGTACCTATCCAGTGTATCGGTGGTGTACAGCGCTTTGCTAAATCCATCCAGCAAGGAGGCGTGTGTCTGGAGGATGATGATGTTGTAGATCACCACGGCAACGAGCATCACCACCATCTTCAGCTCGTAGTTGATCCTCAGGAACACGGAGCACGACACCAGCCCCAGTATACAGCAGTAGATGAAGTACTGGGGACAGAGAGAGAGAGACGAAGAAACATGGGGACACTAATAGACTTTTGTACAGAGGTGAAGCACCGTGTGACCTCAGAAACAGAAAAACGCTGATGTGGATGTAAGAAAAAACATGTAAATGCAGCTTTATCTTTTCAGTGTAACATGTTGTCAGTGCTGCTCTAACAGTGGTGAGTCAACCAACACAACTGTATAGTGAGGAAACAAGAACAGAACTACAGTTTGAATACTGACGTGACAATATGTCAATATTACAGCATGTTTATGTAATACCAAAGAATGATGGTTGTGTAAGCCTTTAGTGTGTGTGAGAAGGTCTCTACTATGCTTATTAAGAATAAACAAAACAATGAATGAAAGCTTTGAGCGTTAAGAATCACCCTAATTCTCTGAGCACCACTGACGACTACAATAAACATCTTGGCTTCTCTCGGGTGATTCATTTTTTTAGCTTAGTGTGAAATTATGTCATCAGCTTAACAGCTTTGAAACGGTTATACAGAAGAATGAGAAGTTTCCTCGTGCAAATGGAAAACATTGGCATAGCTGGCTCTTTGAATGATTTTTTTTTATGGTAAAGAGACACAGAGGATATAGATACAAAAAAAAGACAAATTTGCTTAGGGTGCTGCTGTTGATCGCAAAGAAGATGATTACAGTGTTATGGAGAAACGTAAAACTGTCCAACAGCGGAGGGAAAGGTTCAAATCAGGGCTGTCAATCAATTCAAATATTTAATCGCAATTAATTGCATGATGCTCCATGATTAATCGCAATAAATCGCAAATTAATCACATTTTTATCCGTTTAAAATGTACCTTAAAGGAAGATTTGTCAAGTATTTAATACTCTTATCAACATGAGAGTGGGCAAATATGCTTGCTTTATGCAAATGTATGCATATATTTATTATTGTAAATCAATTAACAACACAAAACAATGATAAATATTGTCCAGAAACCCTCTCACAAAAAATATGCTCAAATCATAACATGGCAAACTGCAGCCCAACAGGCAACAACAGCTGTCAGTGTGTCAGTGTGCTGACTTGACTATTACTTGCCCCAAACTGCATGTGATTATCATAAAGTGGGCGTGTCTGTAAAGGGGAGACTCGCGGGTACCCATAGAACCCATTTTCATTCATATATTTTGAGGTCAGAGGTCAAGGGACCTCTTTGAAAATGGCCATGACAGTTTTTCCTCTCCAAAATTTAGCCTAAGTTTGGAATATTATTTAGCCTTAGGTTTTCTAGTTATCTTAGGTTTTATAGTTATCTGTACCTTCATTTAGGTCTAAAACTGAACCTGCTACAGCCTCTGACAGACAGTAACGTTGCCGCGCTCCCGCGTGTCTCACAGGGTTAAATAGGTGCACAATATGACCAGGAATGTGATCTAAAAGAGTTAAAAAGGCATTTTTCATTTCATCTCGACTTCTATTTTTTTGGATTCCGTTGTTCAGTAATTTTCACATATTTACCGTCTTTCCAGCCCATGTCGCTGACCACTCCCTATAGTACTTACTGGCAGATAAAACTTGTTTTCTCCAGTGTTTTCTTCCAGATAGTCCAGCAGGCTGTCATTAGTTAGATTCACAGGTGGACTGGTTATCAGGACTTCAGGTGGAGTAGGTGTCAGGACGTCCTCCGTGGATCCTCCAGGGTCCTCCACGAAGAACTAACAAACAAAGCAGAAAGGATGGATCACTGAGCTGGCACAGCAGCCACAACTGATTTACATTATGTCTGCATTGTAAAGATTTACCCTGAAGACAAGTTACTAGAGTTTAATGGTCTCTGACTAAAAACTGTTAAATGATGTTTTGATAATGTGGAGAGATAAGCAGAGCTGGATGTAGCTGAGTGCAGTAACACTTCCTATAAAGCCTCTACCTACGGTGCAAGGTTTGACTTACAGGAGAGCACACGTATTCAGAACAATGAATTTAAATCTCTCTATTCAGTCCATGCTACTTTTTCATACTGCTTTGCCATAATTATAAATCTAATTAAAGAGATATTTAACCATACAGTGTTCCACAACCACCTAATAATACATCAGTGGACGGACCACATCCACAACTCTCACCATATTGAAAACAGCCATCACAAGTATGAGAGCGGTGGTCGTCATGGTGAGGACCAATCGCAGCCAGGGATTATTGGTGACGATGATGCTGGAGGAAGTGGGGAACCAGGTTAGAGAGCAGAAGGAGCCCTTCCTTCGCTGCTGAGGATGCAAAGAAACAGAGTGAATGATTAGAACAGGAAGAAGGAGGGAGAAGCAGCAAAAACATATGATACAACTTGTAGCAAATCCTCTTCCTGCTCATACTACCAGATAATTATACTCCTCTGGGGAATGTGTGGTCTCATGTGACTCAAATAAATACCAAAATAGAGGATAGGTGGAAATCACTCCGTCTATTATTGTTATTCTATTCTATTATTCTGTTTATGATAATCACATGCAGTTTGGGGCAAGTCATAGTCAAGTCAGCACACTGACACACTGACAGCTGTTGTTGCCTGTTGGGCTTGAGTTTGCCATGTTATGATCTGAGCATATTTTTTATGCTACATGCAGTACCTGTGAGGGTTTCTGGACAATATTTGTCATTGTTTTGTGTTGTTAATTGATTTCCAATAATAAATATATACATACATTTACATAAAGCAGCATATTTGCCCACTCCCATGTTGATAAGAGTATTAAATACTTGACAAATCTCCCTTTAAGGTACAATTTGAACAGAGAAAAAAGGTGCGATTAATAGCGATTAATCTCGATTCAACATTTTAATCAACTGACAGCCCTAATTTTATTATAACACTATGCATTTCTTTTCTTTATGATCTTGACTGGTATTATTATTTATTATAAGTATTCGTTTGGTTGTTTTTTCTTGCTTTAAATATATTCGATATATATATATATATTTTTTTTTTCTTCTTCTCTTTTATTTTTATTTATTAATTTATTTTTTCTTTTCTTTTCTTTCCCCTCATATAAAAATATTGCTTTTAGATTGTGTTGTGGCATGCGCTTGACCTGGTCATTGGTATTGTGTGATGGCGTTACGAAGCGTGTGTTTTGTTTTGCAAGTCAATAAATAATAATAATGGGAAGCATAAAGTAAAGTATAGGACCAAGGCTCATCTGTAACATACATGCCAAACATGTACGAGCTTCATTTAAAATCAACTAGAGAAGTGAAATTATGTTTAGTTGAAAAAAAAAAAGAAAACTTTTTTGTTTTTATGCAAGAGTTTTGACTGAAAACACATCTTCCTTAGATTAGAGTATAATCCTAGGTAATTGTGTCCCTTCCTGTTCCTACTTCAAATTATTGTCAAGTATCTAATAGTGTGACAGTTTTGTCTTGTTTCTCACCTTTCAGGACAGCATGTTCATACTTCAGTATGAGCTCTAACAGGGTAATTCTCACACTCCTTGTCCTTGTATTTGTGACACTGGAGTAGTCTGTCTAGATGAAAATTAGTCTGACTCACCGCATGTGGGTAAGGCTCCGATCAGACAGAGTGCGTTTTAGCAGCGTTTATCTGCTCTGTGCACCTCGCGTTTTTACAGAAGCACCATGAATGCCCCGAATTGAAAAAAATTCAACTCGGAGCAGAAAAGTGCCCAACGTCATTAGCATTTTTTCTCATTGTGATGACTTTTGCTGAATACAAGGAGCCATATGAATTTACCAATCGTGAATTTACATGATCTGAACAGCAAACAGCAGGAGGAAAATTAGTACGGTACTTGACATTTCAGGTAAATTGTTTTCATTCATTATAACTGTACTATCAAGTTTTTGGGTCTCGTACAGTTCATGGTTTTTAAAAAGGTAATGATAGCACTCATTTGTTGGTTGCCTAGTAACATATAAAATAAAGAGATGTACCAAACTGCAAAAAAGCTCTGTCTGATCAGGCAACAAAAAGGCAGTGTGGTCATTGACCAGGTATTCTACCCTTATGGTTAATGTCCATATAGGTGTTTTTTATCGTGAGTGATTGCCTCACTTCCCAGCATTGGATGCTTGATGGGCTGCCACAAGAGACTAGTCACAAAGCAACTGATTGGACGAATGCTTTCTCTCGAGGGCTGCTGCTACCAGCTTTGAAACCGGAACCAATATGGCGGCTCGTTTGGAAACTTTCTTCTCTTATATTACGAAAATAGCTCCCCGAAATGTGTTTCTGAAAACATTTTATGCGAGAAATAAGCCATGCAGCTGCTAAATCTGTCTTTATTTTAGATCGACAACGGTTAGTTTAATAGATTCTAGGGAGTTTCCAGAGGTGGCAAGTCACGCCGGATGCCCCTGATTTGCATAAAGTAGCCTTGACCTCAATTTTATGCTAATGAGGAGCGGCCAACGTGACACCACGCTACCAGAATGCATTGCATGGCTTCTTACATAGACAATGAAAAGGAAAGCATGGAAAGGACGGAGGCTGTGGACATGCACCATGACGCTATCTGCGCTATTTATTTTACAAGGGCACCGCCGCTGCATCCTGGGCTTAGCGCAGCCCGCCCAAGATTGATTTAAGGAAATACAAACAAGTCAGAGAGTTTTTCCCCCTTATGCCAGAATGAAAATGTGTAGAGCCAGACCTTTCTTAAGCACTGTGGTCCACACCATGTGGAGATAAATCTGGCTATGCGAGACTAAGATGAAATTAACATTTAACACTTGTTTGCCAAATTCAGCAATGATTCACGAGGACATTACGTTCCCTTCTTCCCGTCGTTAAACAGTGCTGAACTCAGAAACTCATTTAATTTCCAAGAAATGTGTTTGTCACAATCGCCGTGTAATGCACTCCTTCACAGACGAACAGAGCACTTCCTTTAATTATAACATGCCTCATTAAAAATAAATCACACAAACCCAACCGGCACATGGACACACACATGTACAGTATGTTACACATGGCCTGTTATTAGTCGATAGGGCGCTCTTTCACCAGCCACCACAGTAGCTTTTATTGAGTGTTAAATTGATGGTTAGCACAAACCCATAAAACATGATCTCTCTCGGTTCTTATTGAAGCAATGTGTAAAGATGATATCTGGATCAGGGCAGACCCAATGCTTATTGATAACCCCCCACTAATAAGAGGTGACCCACTTACTTACTGGGTGATAATACACTCTTGAGAAGCAAGAGGGAGGAAAATAGGCTTAGTGGAGAAATCATTTATTGATTGTCCATAAAACACTTGTGACAGCTAGGCCTATAGCTGCAGCAGCTTGTAAATAACACCCATCCCTCCACTTGTGCTGGATAACAAACAACAGCAGTGACTTGATGGATGAACTATTGTATGAAGGAAAACAAAAGGCAGATCAGCTCACATGAACCTTGTATGGACCATTCCAAATGCGTCCCAGTTTAGTACGCTAAAGCAGTATGTGAGATTTTTTACCATGTCCGAAAACTGAGTATGAAACCAATAGTACGCGAATTGCATACTATTTCCGGTGAAATATTACAGTATGCAACGCTGGACACTACGGCAGCATAAATATCCCACAATGCAATGCGGCAGTGACGACAACGTTCAGAACAGACGTTGACGTTAACAGCTCTGTAACATCAATAACGCTTCAATTTAACTGTAAGTATAAGATTTCACTTTGCTAGGTGTAATTTATATTTTAGATTTATTCAGAGTATCACAAACTGTCATTTTGGTCACATGAGGTTGGCATGGGTTTCCATAGTTACACGTCTCCAGCCGGCAAGGAGGCTCTCAGGAAGTGACGACGTAAATTACTGCTCAGTGTGTCTGAAAAGATACATACTGCTGTTTATTCATACAAAAGTATGTTGAATGATAGTGCACGTACTGAGCATGTAGTGCATAGTATGTGATTTTGGACGAAGCCCCAGTTTATTTCCTGTTGACGTGTATGTGAATGACATATGGTAACGGTAAGTAAACATGGAACTAAGCCTAGCAATGCAATCCGTTGAAACGGTCTATAATGGCTGCAGCTGATACAGCGTTCCAACAGTTGCAGCATAAAGGGGTTTTCAAGTGGGGAGCGATTTATGCGCCTCGTAAATCAATTTCAATGAGAGGCGAGCGGGCAGGTAGAGAGGCGCTGGTGATCTGAAAGGCGGAGCGACAAGCGGGTGCAATCCCATGAAACGGCCCATGAGATGGCCATGCTCGTCTCATGCACGCGCCCACCCCCTGCCAGAGTTGAATTGTCTTTAACGTTGTTTCTACGCGTTGCGGTGTGCAGTGAAAATCAATGGACAAGGGACTGATCCTTGCCTTTTGTGAGTTCACTGAAATATATAACTGTTTTCGGGACACAAACAGGAGGGCTTTCACATGGCGGAGCATCAGCGCAAGACTGAATGCATCAGGTAATGTAACGTATAGTTTAAACGACAATGCTAATTTAGCTAAGTTTAGCTATCAATAATAACAGTCTGTGGTTGACATCAAATACTAGAGGCCTGTACTACGAAGCAGGATTTGGGGTTAGCGAGGTAACTTCACTTCAGGGTTAACCCTGGGTTTTCCGTCCTACGACGGTGGTTCACTTCTTCCCGGGGTAGATCACCATGGTAACGGATACTGAACACCTAACCTGCTCCGGAGCAGGTTTCATTTCGGTCACGAACCCACAGGCTCAACCAATCAAAAATGGGAGCAAAATCTCACACAGCTGAGAAAATGACCAATCAATGATTGAGAAAAACACCCTTGAAATGAGACCAGATCCAGAAAATACAAATGAAAATAGAAAAAAGAAAAATATATAAAAGATTAGATGGGCAATTCCAAATTAGGGAATTCAACCTTTTTCTTCTTTTTCACAGTAGTTTTAAAGATGAAAGTAAAATGTAATCACCAGATCATTTATCAAAGGTCAATGTCTTATCTTATCTTGTCATAGTATCAGTAACACCAGAGATTATCTTGTGAGCTGCTTAATATTGGCTCCATGATTTCCACAGCCATAAGAGACCAAATTTGTAGCATTTGGAGCATTAAATGTCAGACTCTGCTTTAAGGTGCTATTGATAACATTAGGCATTTTTGGACCAGAGGAACTTTTCATAATTCTAAGGGACTTTTTTTAGCTCCTATTTCCGAGTAGGTACTTTCACAGCACTGTCCACTACTGTACAATTTTTTTGCACTTGTGCTCAGTTTCAGTAAAATAGGGCTCTCGTTCTTATTAGGTTGTATCTTTTTACTACATCACTAAGTGAAGAATGGACAGTTTTGTAGTTTAACTGATTCGTTTCTGTCACTGACTCGCAGGCTTTAACAACCAATCAAACAATGGGAGCAAAATCTCAAACAACTGAGAAGATTACCAATCAATAAAATGAGACAAACAATATAATGTATGTCTAAATCCAGAGAATACAAATGAAAATAGAAAGAAGACATAGAAAAAAATATATAAGATTAGATGGGCAATGAAAAATCAGGGAATTCCTTCTTTTTCCACAGTAGTTTTAAAGTTAAAAGTAACACATAATCACCAGCTGATTTATGGAAGGTCAATGTCTTATCTTATCTTGTAATAGTATCAGTAACAACAGAGATTATCTTGTGAGCTGCTTAATATTGGCTCCATGATTTCCACAGCCATAAGAGACCAAATTTGTAGATTTGTAAAAAATGCATAAAATCACGTAGTGGAGCATTAACAGTCAGACTCTGCTTAAAGCTGAAGTCGGTAAGTTTGAGCAAATATGATAAAAAATATATCTATATAAAATGGTCACTATATCCTGACAGTAGTCTATGAAACAGGTAATCTCACGTTCTTCTGCGTTCTCCTATACTCATAATGACATTTGCAAGATTTTGTTACTGTAATGCCTATTTCTCGCCTCAAATGTTTTCAGAAACATATTTTAGTGTACTGTTTAGCTGTAAAATTAGAAAGTTTGCTCCGGCCACTAGATGCTGCACTCCCCTTTCCCCCTTCCATTGCACTCACTTCTTAAAAAGTGGTGGCGAGTTTGTTGCAAAACCTGCATATTTCCATCCCGTTCTCATTCCCAGGGCGTTAAATACTGAGGCTTTGTCACGGCCATCGGCGTGTGATACCGCCGCACAAGGCACCCTTTAGCACCGGTATGAGACGCATCGGACTTTTTAACTACGATGCAAACCCATCCACGGCAACAGTAAATGCTCAGAGGTTGATGGGTCCAACAAACACAAGGCTTTCATCCAGGAGACCGCTGTATGTGCCCATGTGTTATGTTTCACTTTCACATTACAATCACCTGTTCGTTCGTGTCCCGCGTTCACGTACAGTTTCATTTTCACTTTAAAAACGTAGTAGCTTTAAGCCCAACCAACCTTTCCTAAACCTAACTATAGTGGTTTGTTGTCTAATCCCAAAGTCACGCCAAGGGTAACTGTAATGGTTTTGATGCCAAAAATAAAGTGATGCCAAGGGGCGTGACAAAGCGTGTTCATATTTCATGGTCGAGTGGAGTGAGATTCAGACGGACGGATTGAATCAATTTTGCAACATTAGCTATAAGATTTATGAGATTCATGTAACATAATCTATGGTAATCTTAGCCAGTTCTAGTTTATAGCGTATTCATTGATAAATCCATGCAAACCCACCAGAATGTGACCAGCGAAGCAAAGGACCAGGATCAACGCCAACAGCAGGAATGCCAGGCCAAAGGAGATCCCCAGCACAGCAGTTCTGCAACACACACACACACACACACACACACACACACACACACACACACACACATTACTTCAAACCCTCTTGGCACCTCTCGGCCCTCTGCAGTACCATCCAGGGCAATAAATGTATTGAAGTCTCTAATGTATTCTACCTCAGATCTACGATCCATTTACACTGAGTAAGCAGAACTGTGGATGGTACAGTAACGTAACTGCATGTGCTTCGCAATGCAGTTACGCTCATGTATCACGTCTTCTATGCAGGAACACAGTACGGCTGATTTAAGGATCCCTGCCATAAAACAGATGATGTCACGTCTAAATGTGCGGAGCGATGCTGCGACGCACGGAGCCAAGATAAAGAGAGTGAGGGAGAGGTGAATTGGACAATCAATGGCCTCTCAGATGCTGAATTACACCTTTGGCTCCCAGAGGCAGTAAATTAGCATGACCGTGAATTTCTCTCCGCGCCATTAAAGAGACGACACCCTTTGATTCACCTGATCTATAATCACAACCAGACATGGTGCCCTTTCATCTCGATCTGCTTTTTTAGCATTCTGCCTCCTGCTCCCCTGCCTCCTTTCATTTCAGCGGGGTCCTGTTGATGAGACAGCTGGCGTCAAATGGCTTTTTCGCATCGACCCGCTGCCACAGCTGGAGTTTGCTGATGCTACGGGGACCGTGCAATGCAAATCCTGTGAAGGGGTGCAGACTTACTTGGGCAAGACGAGGACCTGCACTATGAATATACAGCAGAATATGAGGCAGGCGCAGGTGACGTAGTACTTGAAGGCTGGTAATGTTGTGGATCTGTACTGTTGAGAGAAGGCAAAAAATTGGAAAACATTGCAGCAGTAAAAACATGTTTAGGAAAAATTAACATGAGCATGCACAATATAAAAATAAACCAGACTTCTATGTGGAATGAAGCAAAAATCTATAAATGATGAGAAGAATACAGGAATTTGAGGAGTCTAGACTATGTAGGGGGAAAATCTGTATCCTATATGGTTGTACAGCCTCCTTAATGACTTCTGTTTCACTGACAATTCCATTGATTTGTTTCTCCAGTGAACAATGCTAGCAGGTGTTTTGTATGCATTCGCTTACCTCTTTCTCCAGAGCTTTGTTGTGAAAGAACAATGAGATCCTCTGGATGTCCTCAGACTTCAGCCACTGTCTGGAGACATGAGTGAAACAGATGGCTTCAGACAGTATAGAGGGACCAGGCTCTGGTTTGTGGTATCTGAAAACTATTCTGTAACTCTTCATGGTGCTGTAATGATACTAAGGTATGTATTGGATATTGAATTGGTTTTGATTATTAAAAGTATTACAATTTTAAAATAGTTAAGATTTTATGAAATGTGCAAACACAACACCTCTTTTTCAGTGAATAAAGCCTGAGAGCTTTTTCTTGTTTCCGTGAATAACAAAATATATGGTGATATGCCCATTTTAGTTCTTTTGGGTGTAAACTACATTGAAAACAGTAGCTGTGTTTCCATTATATTGTTAAGCAAATTTTAAGTGAACCTTTGAAATCTTGCAAAAATAGAAATGCGAATTAGGCGTATTTCCATCAACTGGTTTGGAGCGAATAAATTCGGGTACAGCGTTGTTTGGTCAGAAATTGGTGCTATAGGCTACGCATGGCTGTAATCCGCCAGTAAAGAGAGTAGAAGAAGTAGAGGTTGCGAACTGGAAACAAAAGAAGTCGCCTTGGGCATCTAACCAAGCCCCAAGGAAGAGCGCGGGGCAGTGAAGCAAATTTTCATAGTGGCCAAACGGTGGTACTACAACTTTTGTCCCGTGATGCCATCGGGCCTAAAAATTATTTTTCCCATAGACTTACATTGGGAAAGAGACGTCCATGAATCACAATAGAAAATGGAGAGAGGTCTTCAGGAATTTGTTTAAATTGACGCCGACAGCAGAAACAGCTGATCACTCATGTGAGTCAAATGTTTGCTACGTCAGAATTTATTCGGCAAAGACGTTTCCATAATCCATTTACTGCATCAACTCATTTTCGACAAAGGCAAAAACCACCTCAAGCCTTTTTTGAGGATTTGAGGAGGTTTTATGGAAATATAAAATATGTGGTTGGAAACGTGGCTACTGTGCACTTGGAAAAGATCTCAGATTTGTTGCTATTTCTTGTGTAAAACACAATATAAAATATCAAAGACAACACAGGAAGTCATTTAAAGACTCATTGTGTTGTTTAGTAGTTGATAAAACTGCATTGTCATATCTATAAAACAAGATAAAACAAATGGGTTTTGGGCAACAAAAGTAACTGTGACACTTTAAACCACAATACGTTCTTTCTTTGATTGACTGACATTTTTTAATTGATCAATGAAGATCAACTGATCAACAAGATGTTTTTGTAGATCATTATGGTTCAGTATATAATAACTACAGCACCACAATCAGAGAACTCCTGAAGAGGCTTCTTCTGTGTACATGCTGACTTGATGCTTCTACTACTTAGTGCTGTGAGGACCTGTATTTGAAGTGACTGTGCATGCCCTCTGATCGTAAAGAGCAATGCAGTAATAGGATGTACTGCAGACACGATGCTTACTTCTGCGAGTTGATGCCGTCGATGGTGCGAATCATTCGCTCATTGAGTTCCTCCTCAAACCTCCTCCTTTGAGATTTGGACCTGGGATCGAAACATTGGAGACAGAATAAAAGTTCCTCCCGCATGTGTGATGAACTGTTTTAAAGACAGAGTGACGTGTCATGATAATAAATGCGGTATTGCTCCTAACTCACCTCTCTCGTCTCTGGAAGTGGTACTGCCCCATTGGAACGTCCTGAAACAGGAATCAGACCATTGATCTATTAATGACTGATATCTGTTGGAAGACAGAGGGAACTGCATTGCACTTACAGTTGTGTTGATCTTGCCATTGTCTGTGGTCATGCTGTCTCGATGGTGGAGGTTGGCGAAGGGTTTGGCGGCGCCCCAGGACTCCAGGTATCGGGTCATTCTGACAGACGCCCTCATCTTCCCACCGTCCAGAGAGGGGCGAGAGCGCACACCCAACAGAGGGCTGTGCCTCTCAGTCTGGAAAAAAACAACAGGAATAGAGAAGGAGTTGAATGACCCAACAGAGTCAGGCTGTGTAACATTTGCTGAAACAGTGGTCACGATTGACAAGTATGTGATATGGTGGCACAGGTAGCGAAAATCTAGTTTATTAGCTAACATAAGCCACCAAATCACTGGGCAACTCCGGGGTCTGAGAGGTGAAGCCAATGCTGAAGTGCCTTAAACTTGCATTCTTTCTAATAGCCAGCAGGGGGCGACTCCTCTGGTTGCAAAAAGAAGTCTGATTGTATAGAAGTCTATGAGAAAATGAGTCTACTTCTCACTTGATTCATTACCTCAGTAAACATTGTAAACATGAGTTTATGGTCTCAATCGCTAGTTTCAAGTCTTCTTCAATACAGCGTGATGTTCATTTAGTAAATTATGGTCCCATTTAGAGTCAAATAGACCATAAAGCAGGGGATGCTTTAGGGCGGGGCTACCTTGTGATTGAAAGGTCGCTACCACGGCGTTGTCCGGTCTGGGATTTGTCCATGTTTTCGTCTTACAACTTTAACCCTTTCACAGTGTGTTTTCAGTTCATGAAACTTAATTATGACTTTTAGGTTCCTGAAAATGTCTTATTTAGCGTTGGGGTGTGCAAAAAAACGACATGGCAACAGCCAGATATCAAGATGGCGACGACTCGAGGCTTCATAACGTCAGTCTTCAAAACAATGGGTGACATCACGGTGACTACGTCCACTTCTTAAAACACAGTCTATGACCAAGGAGCAAAAGCCCTGAGTATATTGAATTGAGCAAGGGTGTGTTTTATTACTTATGAATTCCAATTTATTTTTGCTATTTTTCGTTCAAAAGTTGCATAACTTTGCGTAATCTGTGTTGATACATGAACAATTTGAGACAGCGATCAATTTCAGACAGTTTTAAAGGGGACATATTTTTCATATTGTCTGTCTGAATATACCTGTATTCACCCTCTGTCTGAAACACTCTGTTTTAGCGCCTGTCTCTTTAAGACCACCTCCTGAAAAAGCCCAGTCTGCTCTGATTGGCTTGTGACAAAAATATGGTGAGCCTTTGCAGAGGTAGTTGTTTTCTGATCTAGGCAGCTCACAAAAAGCTGACTGAGTTGTCTTATTTCAGTTTGTGGGTTGTCAGGAACTCCAGATACCCAAATGTATGGGCACCAGTAAGGCTGAAATGAGTCCTCGAGTAACTCCAGTAATTGGATTACTAAACGTCATTGATGCAAATAATTAGCATTGAGGCTTTGTTTAATTCCCCCAGCCACGGATGAGAGATGTGCAGCGAGAGCGCACAGGGAGCACAATCCCTGAATATTAATTCATTAATTAATTAATATAAATTTTGAATTCAAATTGAAGTGAATTCATTGAATTTGAATTAATGAGTTAAAGTTATAGAACCTTTACAGGAGTAGCCCATAAGATGTATACCTTTTTAAAGTAATTTGAAATTATTATTTTTTTATTCATTTGTTTGCATTTCAGAAAATGTTTTATTTAAAACCCAGAATGTAATACGGCACTTCAATGCATTAAATAGGTTTAGTTTTGACAGATAATATTATTGTAATACCAATTATTCGTCAATTTTACAAGACACATCTTATTTTCTCTTTTGTATATGTACTACTCCTCCTTAATAAAGCAAAAGTATTTCTTATCAGATTACTCGATTAATGTATGGAAAAATTGTCAGAATACTCAATTGATAGCTGCAGCCCTGTGCACAAGCACTGGAAAAGTGAGATTTTTCATGATATTCATGATAATCATTTTCCTGAGCGCTTTGACAACATGTTTTGTTAATCAATGCCATGCAAACACGGACAATTGTGATTAACATAGGTGAAATGAGGAGCATTAAACTGAATTAAAGTGAGCAACGCACAATGTCAATATCATACAGTTTGAGTTTAAACTTATCTAAAATGTCCTGCAATGTACTCTCTCCCAAAAAGCGTAGTTTTCCAAAAAGTCAACGTCACAGCAATTAAAAACACTAGTTGCTAACATTTTTTAAAATGATATTTTGGAGTAAAATTGAATATATATTTTTCTGGGACAAAAAGATAATAATACATGGAGAGAAAGTGAGACCACGTAAGCTAACATTCAAAACACATTAAGCTGGTAATTCATAATTTACTACAAAACATCACATGCACAAGCCTCATTTGACCAAGCTGATCTTTTTACGTGTAGAAAAATAAATAAATATTGCAGCAGCAGTCCGTGCTAAAGTAAAAAAAAGGACTAGGTACTTTGGGAGCAGTTGTCAATTGACGTGTTTGTACTTAAAACAATTTTAGAGAATGATGCAGCGCTCCTTTTATTTTGGCATGTATGCTGAGTGCTTCTCTCTGACAAACACCACACCACTTTAGTGCAGACAGAAACATTTCCCTGCAGAAAGCCAGACAGCAGTGAAAGGGAACGTTTATGCCAAAATGGAGCGGGTAAAATCCAGGAGAATTAGTCAGATGATGCTCCTTGTTCCAGTCCTCTGATAGAGACAGGTATTGTGACTGACCAAAACATGGCACATAAGCCTATAACAATTGAAAAAAGACTCTGTCCATAATGGTGGTTTTCATTTCCTGCGGGTGCACTGAAGAGCTCTGACAGTGACATTCAATGACAGTGACAGTGGAGATGACACATCCTGTGATCCATACTCCATATTTGGCCTTGATCCACTCAGGGCTTCTTGAAAATGTCACAGAGCACCCCGAGCCTTTTCTCCAATATGTGATATCAGGATATTGAAAAGATATCTCCAGTAAACAGAGGATAGAGAGTATAGCATCTTGTCATTTTTTGAAGAGACCTCCTATAAGGTCATGGAATGATGTTGTATGAAGGTAGGTTAGGCCTAAAACTGCTGGTTTACTTAATTACCGTCGGGCTGCAGGGAGCCAGAGTGAATTAGGTCTCTCTACTCAAGTGCTGCTACTCTGGATTCCAGAATGAAGTTGAAAAACAGGAGTGCCAATCTGTCATGAAATGCACTAATATACTGCAGAGAACAGAGAGTGCCGTTAACAAGGCCAGCTGATAACATGCAGCTTGTATGACTGCCAAAATAACCTCTTCTTCAAAACGGAACCACAGCTGGTGGAGTTACAACATGTTGCCCGCTGATAAATGTGTCAACATATGTTCATGTTAGTTGGACAGAAGATGTCACACAGATAGATAGCTAGATAGATAGATAGATAGATAGATAGATAGATAGATAGATAGATAGATGGATAGATCTTCAGTTCAATGAACATCTGATACTAAACTGGAATACTCTGCTACTGAGCTGAGAATCTGCACTCCTAGAACTGGGAGAGTGTTTAAGGGTGCATTCACGAGCCAATATTTAGTCTGTTTTAATCATACTCTGGTGCGGTTCGTTTGGGCAGTTGTGAACGCAGTAATCGTACTCTAGTGCGGACCAAAACAACTGGACCGAGACTGCTTGAGAGAGGGGGTCTCTGATCGTTTCAAAGCTTGTTGAGGTGGACACAGGTAAACAACAGGTTAACATGAGTGGGAGAGAACATCTGGGCCGAAGAGAACATACACAATATGATAAATAAAGTCCACAAAAATAGTGATGTTTATAAAGGCATTCCATATAAACTGGAGGAGAATTTGGGATTTGTGTGCACAGTAGATCAGTGCCGAGTCAAAGTAAAAAAAACAAACTTTGACGGCAATATATCAAAGTCTGAGATTCCCTGCATAGAAGTGGCAGCTCTTGAGATGAAAAAGATAAATTCGCTCCTTCGTACACGCCCCTTTAAAGTGATGCGATGACTTAAAGAGAAAGCTATCCTCGGTCAAGCTCTTTGAAGAGGAATCAGAAGATGGAAAGGAGAAGACGAAAAAAGGAGCCAAAAGGACCAGATTTGGAGGAATCGATGCTGAAAAAGACACCGTGACTTTTTGTGTCACTGGTGGCATTTTCAAAAGCTGCACTAGAAAGCATAAAGGCCTTCATTCTTCAGTAAAAAAAGATGCCACTCAGAACCCTGAGGTCTATGAAGCAAGCAGACAGTGAACACAGTGTGCCTGGAGGAGAAGAACTGAAGGCCTTAGTGCAGATATTTAAGGGGGCGGGTGCATCTTCGCCAAGTTATGGAGGGATTAGAAAGGCAGAGGACTGTTTCGTTTGCCAAGCCAAAAAAACATTGAGCACAGACCGGATGCCAACAACATATTCTATATAGAGATATTCTTAGAGATCACAGAGGAGGCAGATCTCTTAAATGACCTTAACCAGCCCGCTGTGTCCTGGTTTGACAGGAGGAGCTGCACGACGCCTCAAACTGTGAAAAAGGGACTTCACTTCCAACATTATCTTCTCTCAGCAGAGCGACTGACTGAACACCTGCAGAGATGTTGTTCATTTGATAACATACTGTCATTGGTTCACTGCACACAATCATTATTTTCTTATACTTGACATATTGTTTAGCTGCTTACTGGGCTCTTCTTGGCAGGATGAGAAGGTGGCGTGGGATTTTTTTTTTTTGTGTAAACCTGGCCTGCACATTGAAAACGTTTGTATAGCAGCGTTGTTGTGCATGGTGCTGAAAATAGATCCTCGAATTTTTGGGATTCTAGCTCATTATACCTACTATAAATGACGTGAAAACACGAGTCATGACTCAAAACACACAAACTATAAGTAATTACTGCTGCTGCAAACTGACAACTATTGTATGTGAATGTTCAAACCGGATCATAGAGACAGAGGGGAAAATAATTGGTGCCCACAATATGCAACCGAAGGCTGAAACACTAACAAAAATGCCTGTAGATAGCTAAAAACATCAGATTTCAGCATGTAAAAGGAATATTTTAGCACGCTCTGTCCACCGGGGGTTCAGTCGATGACAAAAATGTTGATGTTTGATGATGAAGTTAGCTGTAAGTAAGCTACTGTAGCTATCTGAGGCACTTGCAAACATAATACTGTATAGCTTTCTGATTCATCCAAATTTCACTATAACACAAGTTGCATACTTTCAAAATGCCTTAGCTTAACTTAAACAAATATAGTTAGCTTAAAACTGAATAAATGTTTGCTGCACATGTCGGCATACTGAGTGCCAGGATCCACAGTTTTCCCATTCTTGCAGCTGATGCCTCCCTTTTGTCTTCTTAAAGGCTCAGTTTTGCAGCTTGGCAGCTTATAAAAACTTAGTTCTGGGTTCTTTACCCTGTTGGTTGTGCAGCATCCCATCACAGAGATGCTTTAGGCATTTTTTCTGTTATTTGCTAGCAAACAGGATTGACAAGGAGACACCTTCACGCAATACAAGTAAATAAGAGCGATGAATTGTTTCCCCCCTCTGGTGTGGGTGGGACTTAATTGTCTCTATAAATGATGACATATACAGTATAGGATAATGTAGAGTGAATATAATATCTTTGCGGCCCTGTGAAAAATATTCTTGCTTTCAGCTTTGTGACCACACATTTTCAGCTAATCCACTGGGGTTTTTAAACAGTTTATTACCTCCGCCAAGGAGGTTATATTTTCGGTTTGGTTTGTTTGTCAGCAGGTTTATGGAAAAACTACAGGCCCTATTTATGGGCCAATGCCGAACCCATTCAATTTGGGAACGGATCCGAATCACGGGGAGGATACTAGGACGGGGTATCAGTATTCGATACCTTTAAGGTATCGACGGAAACAACCCAGTACCAAGTAGTATCGAAAACTCTCCAGTCAAATGATACCTGCAATCGATCCGTTTTATGCCCAGATTTAGAAAAGAAAATACTTTTCTGCTCGCAGAAAATCACCGCAAGCATTCTTCGATTTACTACATGTGATTATGAGGTCTTTTGTTAGAGTAACCCCTCTAACTGTGCTTTCTGGTTTTATGTGAGTGTATAGTACTATGTAGGTGACGGTTTCTGACCTTGGGGTTGATGACCAGGTAGGTGACCACTCCATGTTCTTTCAGGTAGGAGTCTCGGCTCGGTCCGTCTCCAGGCTCCACCTTATAGGAACCCTTCAAATGCTCCAACGTCACTGAAGAGATGTGGACCCTTCTGGAGATGAGACAGGAGGGGATAAGAGGACAGATGATGAGAGGTTAAAGGGATAGTTTAGGTGTTTTGAAGTGGGGTTGTATGAGGTACTTATTCAGTGTATTACCTACAATAGATGACGGTTAGCACGCCCCCCCAGTTTGGAGAAGCAGAACATGGGAGCAAAGCAATATACTGTACTGCTGTGGACGAGGCTGGCAGCAAAACATATTTTAGCCACCTAAAAGAAAAGCTCACCTAAAAAAATCAATATCTGTTTAAGAGTACGCTACAGACGGCCCTTTCCTTCTCCTTTACGACGGGGAACTGAACTGTAAGTGAAACTTATCTACCCTCTCTTCAAATCCACAAAACTCCGTTGACAAAAACAGTATAGATAAAGGTCTTTACACACTGGGGACATGACGAATAAACAACGCGAAAAATACTTGCCTGTGAATATTAAATGTCTCGGGGCTTTTATTGTGAAAGGTAACAACAGAAGGAGTGGATCTGGTATGCGCTGCCTTTGTCAAGGTTGAAAGGAGTAATAAAGTTTGCCGTCTTGGTTTGGATTATGGAGGCTCCATGTTGTTCTTATAAATATAGCTGCAACTCAACCCGTTCCACACAATGTGATTGGTTGATGCCTTTATTCGTGCGGTGCAAAAGTTGCAAAAAAAAAAATCGACGTTGTAGCCGTGTAATATTCCTGTTCTGTGTTTAAGTATTCATGATAAAAACAACAAATCAAAGAAATATATTGATGTGCAAAATAATTGCACTAAAAAAAACGCTCCAGTGTGGAAAGGCCTTTCGGGAAAATATTCTAATTATAGCGTACACTTAGACTGATATTGATTTTTTAGGTGGTTCTTTCTTTTAGGTGGCTGTGGCCCCGTTCCACAGCAGTACACCGCTTTGCTCCCCTGCTGGTACTCCTATCTGCTTCTCCAAACTGGGGGTGTGCCAACCGTCATCTCCTGTAAGTAAATACACCGACTATGGATAAGTACCTCATACAACCCCACTTCAAAACACCTGAACTATCGCTATAAGAGCTTGCGTCATTGTGCCATCATCAGCTCTCTCAAACATGTTATTTACTTCCAAGCTTTATAACACCAGCAACCTGCAATTCTCCCCTTTTTCTGCCTTGTTTGCTACCCTTGCAAACCAGAGAGGGATGGAGATGTGTTTTCATATGTTCTTTCCAGCGGGCATATTTTTTCGATACCTTTCAGCAGGCATGAGAGGAGACAAAACCATTAGCAGCCCAGTGAGACAACGTGGTGGTATTGGAGAGCTTATTTTCTGTGTAGCAGACACATAACCAGCAGCCAATTCTCCCCTCCACCCCCCCCATGCTTGTTACAGTGCTAGGATGGCAGACCTGATGCCCACATAACAAATGTAGAGCTGATTGGTCAAATGAGGCAGCTGTAATTGACTACAATTTTTATAACAGGGTAGAATTGGAACAGACATATATCACAGGATGTAAACATGCATGTCCTAATGCAAGATAGCAAAGAGTCAAGGAAGAAATGATTGATACTGTAGACTTGGTGGTGTATATAAATATTTTCAGCTGAGAGTTGATGCTGCTGGAAGATGTCAATATGTTGTTCCCTCAGGTGTATCTTCATATTTGGATTTAAGGGGGTGGTTTACTGGGATTTCAGCCAATATTGATTTTAGAACACTGATATGAACATTTTCTTTAGGTTGGCCTGGCCGATCTATTTTATTTCATGCAGTGCCTATATTGGACCAAAACAGGTGCCACTACCTAATTCAGCAGCTTCGTGACATGGACATTGCACGTGTCTTGGATATATTTATATTAGCATATGTAAGTATGCTTCAAAACTTCAAATGTATTTTTGTGTGAATTTCATTACATACGACATACATTTCCAAAGTTTGTTCATAAATGCATTTGGTTAATAAAAACACTTTTTTATGTCGCTATTTGTACAAATCAAATTGTACACAAATATAATATTGCATATACTGTATGCTACAATTAAACCAACTGAAAATATGATATCTGTTGGCCTACAGTTTAAATTGGATACCAAAGGCAAGTCTGTAATGTACGGATTTATTTAGCTCCAATGATGCAGTCACATCAAATGTGGTTTGAAGTAGGATACAGTGTGTCAAATCAACATAAATTGAGTATAACTGAAAACATATTATTTAAATTTCTTCTTTTATCTTCTGGTAAATCAACATATCCCTCTTGTTATAATGGTATATACATACATACATACATAGCATGACAGAACAAAGAGGGAGAAAAGAAAAAGTATGAGAATAGTATTTAACTTATTTACATTATATTGTTGCATTGGCTACAGACCTGAAAACATGCAGGCCTTCAGTGCTTTGTTGTTATACTTTTCTGACATTCAAATTTCGATAAAAGCAGATGAAAACTGACTTATAGTTGAAGGATATGCACACAGGAGTGTCACTGCCGCCACAGTAGTTGGCAGCTGAAAGGGGATGCTCGTGGTGGTTGGTGCCAACAGCCTCAGAGTCATTTGCATTGCAGCTAGCTACTAACGGCACACTTACAACAGCAGCATTCAGAAATATCATTTTAATCTATGCAGCGGTCTGCACCAGCTTCGTGCAGGATTAAATTTACTTTGTTTTTATTTTTTTTCAAATTAATAGCCAATGAAGGAAAAGAAAAGTGATAATAAATAATCACAATCTTAGTCAAGTCATATTACTTGGAAAAAATAATAATAATAATAGTAATAGTAATAATAATAATAATAATAATAATAATAATAATAATAATAATAATAATAATAATAATAATAATAATAATAATAAACAAAAAAAAGTGGGGGCGAATACGCTGGCCACCTTAACGACATATAAACCAATAAACAAACACCAACAGTGACAAAAAAAAACAACATTCAAGAGTGGACATGGACACATTTATGTAACCAAACAGATATCAACAATGACAGAAAACAATGAGCTGACCAACATAGAACAGAGACGTAGAAAATAAGGTCCCTTTTTGTTCAAGTGTTTATTTACACTTAGTACTTGTGAACGCAGTTAGGTCTTTTCAGACGGTGTGTAAAAACAGGAAATGGCGGTACGCAATAAGAAGTTGACAAAAATCAGAAGTACCGGTACTCAGTACCGGTGAGTACTGGCCCATTTAAAGCACTGATTTCATGTTGATTATTGAAAAATCTGAGAGCAAAAAAGCAATATACCTCATTCTTTTAAGAGTGAAAAGCCTCCTTGAGACACTCACTCTCCACTGAAACTCAAGATAATGACACTATGGTGCTGCTGGCCTCTGGGACTCGCTCACTTCTACTTTAGGCCTCATGGAGCTGCAAGCGGAGCAGATGGGAATTCACTGCTAAGTGCAACTCAACATCAATCACTGAGAGAGCAGGAAGTGTTAGTCAAATCCCAAAGCATGGCTCCCTGTCTGCTTTACAAACTTATACTGGCAACCTAGTTTGCCAACTGCACAATAATAAAAAAAAAAAAAGATTTGCAAATCAGTGCTGCAAAAGCAATGAGATCAAATGAAACGTTATTTGAAGTATTGGTTATATCTTACCCTGGCACACCTCCTGCCTCCATATGATTGGCTAGCGTTACGTCATGTGACCACACATCATATTGCCACTTGCGGAGGCCAATCACGCCACACAGCACATTCCCAGAATGAACACCAACACGCATGTTGATATCGACTCCAGTGGCATCTCGGACCTTCCTGTGGAGTACAGAGCAGAATTAATCTTTAAAGGAGTAGTTCGCTAATTTGGAAAATGTGCTTTATTTACTTTCTTTCCGAGAGTGAGATGAGAAGATTAATATCAATATCAACAGCAAAGTTGAGTACAGAGCTGCAGGGTTGGGGGATGTGATAAACCCACTGAGATGTATCATCTAATTCTCAAGAGGATCCCATTACAAAGAATCCATTGTGTCTCATTTATTTAATCTGCACACAAACAGAGATGTAAGCAGGGCTGTACCAAAGAGTTTTAAAGCTTTATTGACATTCAAATTCTAAATCAACACTCGAATGCTGCACAGTTTCTTATTATTATTTCTTTTACGTGTCTATTCTTTGTGTTCAAACCTGGTATTTCTACACAGTTGCAGATGAAGATCAGGCAACACTAATATTAATAGTGTTATACTATTTGTAGAATTAGATTCCAGTGATGGCTGTGTAGTAGTGACCCACGGGTTGGTCGGATTTGGGTAAGTTTAGGCTTCTAGAAAATCTCAATCTCAGTCTCAGTCGCTATAGTTTTAAGTCTTCTTCAATTCAGCATGATGTTCATTTAGTAAATTATGGTCCCATTTAGAGTAAAATAGACCACAAAGCAGGGGATGCTTTAGCGTGTGGCTACCTTGTGATTGACAGGTCGCTACCACAGCGTTGTCCGGTCTGGGAGTTGTCCGTGTTTTCGTCTTACTACTTTTATTACTTTATTTTTTGGGGACGGCAGTAGCTCAGTCCATACGGACTTGGCTTGGCTTTGGTTCAAGTCCCCGCATGGACCAAGTACTGAGAGTGAACTGGTAGTTGGAGAGATGCCAGTTTGCCTCTTGGGCAAGGCACCAAACCCCCAAGCAGCCTGTCAGCATATCTCCATTAATGCATGTATATAGGTCCTGTTTGTGCATGTGTGTATTTCAGGCGTGTGTAATGTGTGTAAAAATTGAATTTTGAGTTTTCATGAAACTTAACTGTAACATTTGGTCGCCTAAAAATGTCTTATTCAGCTAAAACCAAGATGGCAAAGGCCAAATTGCTGAACTGGAAGCTTCAAAACAGCAGTCTACAAACCAGTGGGTGACGTCATGGTGGCTACGTCCACTTCTTACATACAGTCTATAGTCCACACCTTGGCCTACATGTATTTATGTTGACGAAACTGATGAGTTATATTCGTTAAAGAAAATTGATTCAATAGACAAAGACTAATTTATTTAATCCAGTGAATCACTTTCTTCAAATTGTGGATTTTTTATATATTTTCATGATGATGATGTCATAAAATATGACGTCAGACATTCAAAGCTTCGTTCGTAAATCTCAATAAAAGCTTTGAATGTACATTTGGTACAGCCCTGGATGTAAGACAATTTTACTTGCTGAAACTGTTTCTTGGCTAATCAAGCACATTCACCAAAATGTTGAACATTTGAGCCAGTTAGAGACCGCCATTACCAAAGCTGCCAGTAACTAGTATTGTATTTTGTGACATGAGTCAGTGTTTCCTCCAGAATTGAATTCTAGTCTGGTTCGAAAATCCTCCACAACAGCACTGAAATGCAGACTCTGCTTCATCATGTCAGAGGTGGATGACACCGAATGGCATCTTTAATCTGATTATGATTTAAAGGTCAATGCCGGAAAGCAAAACGTATCGTTCCATAAAACTAGTGTGTGTGAGTTCATGCATGAGTGAAAGACACAGAGACAGAGAGCAGAAGGCGGGCACTCAAAGAGAATAATTTTTTTCATTTGTTTGAAATTTTGTATTTGTTCAGTCGGGAGGCTTATCATATTGAATTCACATTGTGTTTACTCTGGAGTTCAAACAGAGCTGAAATCAAGTCTGGCATTCCTTCTGCTCAATCTGTTTGACAGGCGTGTTTGTTTGTGTTTGTGTTTCCGTTAATGTGTGTGTGTGTGTGTGTGAGAGAGAAATTAGCCAGAGAGAGAGAGAGAGAGAGAGAGATCTGGTATTTTACTTGATGGCCTCACACATATCCAAGCCCATCTTCACGCAGTTCCTGGCGTGGTGAGGCAGTGACTCGGGCAGACCAGACACACAGTAGTAACAATCTCCCAGGATCTTGATTCGCATACACTCGTTTTCCTGAAAGAGAGAGCGGTAAAGAGGGGGACAAAAGTGTACATTTATCATCAAACTCCATAATCTGTCTAAAATTATCAATATCTTAAAGGGAAACTTTGGTATTTTTCAAAACTATTTTCTCATGTTTTTGTGTCTAACTGACTAATAGGGACGGCAATTTCTGAAATTGGTCCAGCATTGAGGGAGAGCGCTGTAGATGGCAGCTGCTCACGGGCTGCAATATGGTGCTATTGGGGCAAGCTGGCACCGTCATTTACGTCCACTAAAAGTGCTTGCTTTTGCCATGACAGGCTCTGATTGTTATTGTTATTAAGTGTCTGACATTGTTGTGTTGGAGTACAGAAAACGTAGCTTAAGGCTGGCCTATACCAAAAGATTTTTAAAATCTTAACAGATTGTGAAAATGTGAGAGAAAATCATCAGAAAATCAGGGCTTTGCTGAAGATTGTCGGGAGGGGGGAATCGGGCCGCAAATCGGCTTGATTCTCGTGTAGTGTGTGCACCGCATGAGTGTTATCTAAAAGATTTTCAATGTCATGGCTGAATATTTAGATGATTTTGACAATGTGGATGCGGTCTTTGAATTCTATGGCCGCCCGTGTTTATTTGAGCCAGAGAATACGGATATCTAGATTTCACAACAAAACTTCTCCTTGAGCGAGATTTGGTTAAACACAGAAACAAACAGATCGGATCGAGTGAAAGGTAAAGAAAGCATTTTATTTCTCTGTAAGGCCCTTTCTCTGTAGGGTCCTTTCAATAATGTAGTCAGACACTGATCTGACAGACATTGACAATCTGAGCCTGTCAGTGGCAAAAACAAGCATTTTTAGTGGATGTAATGTTACATTGACGCTGCTCACTTCGCCTCACAGCTTGTTTTGCGACTGCTGGTGGTTACAGTGTTCTCCCTCAATACTGGATCAATGTCAGAAAACAAAAATATGGGAAAATAGGGTCCAAGTTGAAAAATACAGAAGTTAACCTTTAACTAACGGTTAACTATTTAATTTATAAAATGACTTTTCTCGTGCTCCGTCTCACCTCCACACACAACCCTCACACACACACACACACACACACACACACACACACACACACACACACACACGCACGCACACAGTCACATCCATCAAGCCCAAAATCATCTACCCACACACATAACACATTAGCTCTCTTTCCACATGTGGGATGTGTAACAGCTCATCGTTGGATCGGGTTTATATAACGGCAGCTTCGTCAGGCAGGAGGACAGAGCTGCTGGACACAAAGCTGAAGAGAGCCTGACTCAACTGTTCAGAACCGAATAACAGAGTACCCACGAGACTGACCAGCCCACACTGCTGCAACCTGCAGCTGTTGACACAGCACAGAGCTCTGGGAAGGTACGGTGTGGAGGCCGACACTGGCCGCAGGACAGAGAAAACATTCATTTCAAGGCTGCGCTTCATCTGATTGACAGCACAAGATCCTGCTCTCTCTTCTTGGTTGTTTTCTAATTAATCAATTTGTGCACACTTTTCAAATTAGGTCAACTGTTGTAGACTTCAGGTACTATTAGCTGAAAGCACTATTTGTGAACCAAACACGTCATTTTATGTCTTAAACATCCTTAATTTCTCCATTAAATCCAAATGAATTCTTTAATTAAAAATGCCACACTGCAGTTTCAGATAATGAGGGCTGATTTTTATCAGGTTGATTCATGGAGACTCTAGAAATTAAGGGATTTATGATGCCTGTTTTTCATGGTTTACGCTGCTACTTATCATTTAACAGATCCTTCTCTTTTCTATGGTTTCATCCATTTCTGCTGTGATTGTTTTCATCTGTAGTACACACAGTGTCCTTGTGTATGAAATGTGATATATATATATATATATATACTGTAAATGAATTAAGATGGGCTTGTCTTGAGTTACCTTTGCAATCTGGTCAAACTTGCCAAAAAGTTCATTCAGCATATGCACGAGTTCACCTGGGGAGCAGTCACTGGCCAGCCTGGTGAAGCCCACAATGTCGGCATACAGAATGCTGCACAAATCAAAGAAAGAAACAACAAATAAAACAATTAATATTGCATTACTTAACCATCAAATAACACAATTTATTGCATACTCAGTTTTTCGTTGTACTATATGAGGAGAGGCATAACGTTTTTTTATATATTTAGGGGCCATTTTTATTAATAGAGCAACATGGATATGGAACACTTCAGTATTTGCTGCACTTGCTTTGGATTAACTTGTCAGCGGTGCTGTTCTTGTGCTCTTTTACCATGGCAACAGATGAAACATTTTACTACAGAAGAAGTCTTTCTGTAGAATAATGACAAACTACAAATCCAACAGGTCTGAATGAAGACATGTATTTGTTTCTGCTCAGGTTTCCAATACAATAAAAAGAAATAATGCAATACACGTTATTGTGCTTCTACATCCAGAGCAGTGTTGTAATCAAGACCACCTAAACCGAGACCGAGTCATGACCAAGACCAGAGTGTATCAAGGCTGAGATAAGCCAAAGACTTTGAGGGGTTGAGACCGAGTCAAGACCAAGACCAGTGCGATTCCCACACTGCACGACACGCATGTGGAACATGCAAACCAGAGGCACTCCTCAAATTGATCTGAAAGATCCATATTCCCATAAAACACCCACAGAAAACAACTGAGGATTCCTCTTCATTCATCTCTTTTATCGCCATATACTGTATGCGTGTGTACGTATAATTGTACCAAAAAAATAATCAATAAAGCATTGCAGAGATGTATTTTATGTGTGGGATCTTTCCTTTGTTTTCTATGAGCAATCGCAGTAATGATGTTAACAAATAAATCAGACAGTAAACACACGGTTTAGTGATAAAATCCAGAGTCCTCTTCGTCAGAGACAAGAACGAGTAAAAAATGCGGTCGATTCCGAGATGAGACAGAGGTGCGGCTAACTTATGGATCTTTGGATCACGCACCTAAACTGTTTTCTTTCCATCATGTCACTATTGTGCACTTCCTTACCTATCCATATTTAAAATTTACATAAAAAAACAAAACATTAAAATGCACAAAAAAGAAATCTATCAAATTGCAAAAAACTACATTAATGAATAATGAACAATGTGGCAATGTTTTAGCCAAATGTATAAAAATAATGTCATTTTGTAAACAGACTTATACAAACAGCCCTTCATACATTATGTCTCCAGCGTCTTGGAAATGTGACAAGTCTGCAAAAGTATCAGATTGTTTCCCAAAGAGAAGGAATGATCTTTCAATAAGCATAACAACACGCAAGCAATTGTTAGAGCTGTGGACCGGATGGTGGAGGCAGTGGCTGGTGTTTGTCTCTCCTCTAACTGTCTTACAGTGTAGGAGGATTCTAGCAGAATCACACTGCCACATGTCCTTGGGTGTCAGTTCTTTGTTCTAGAGAAATTGCCCTCTTCTATATGAGCTAGACCATGTGAGGATCTGTTGTTATTGGATGGGTAATAGGCAGATCAACATGAGCACACACTCACCCACACACACACACACACATCCAAAGGACACGCTGATATTGTTTCTTCCGTGAAGCTCCAGCATGACACTCTATGGAGAGGCTCTTATGGTTAGCCTGGTTTTGTCTCTATAAACCTCCAAAATATACTGTAGAGGAGGATGACCCTAGAGTACAATGGAGGTGGACTGACTCTGAATTGACTTTGGCCATAGCAATGAAAAGGAATAAGAAGATGGGATGTAGAGAATTGCGGCGAGAAAAGAAAGAAGAGGAGACGAGAGGAAGGAAATAAAGCGAGCTGATAGAGGAGCACAGAGCAGAGGAGCAATCCAAACGTGAGAGCAGGTAGAGAGGTGGAGGACAAAAGAAGACAAGGGTTGAGCACTGAGGAGAGGGGAGGACGAGATGGTATAGGATGCAATCAGGCCCTGAGATGAGAGCAGAAAATAATAACCTTTATTATGTGGAAGCACAGATGAAGGAGAAGGAGCCTTACCTGACATTGGTGTGCCGCTGCACGTAGAGGTTGTGGAAGTTGTTGGTGCTCTCAGTTCGACCGAAGTTGGGTCCCTGCAGCCTCTGGATGATCTCGGCTTTCATCACTCTGGCTATGTGAGCCGGCAGCAGGGATAACAGTAAACGCTCCTGGGGACAGAGAGAGGGGAGTCGAGCAACTCGGATGTAATGCTGATGTTGAGGACAAAAGAAAAATTAATGAATATTTGGATTTTCACGTTATCATAATAATATAGTGACAGTGATAGAATAATACTACGACCTTGATACACCTGCAGGAGGCTTGGCTTTCTCAGTTAATGTGGCTGGAAATATTCAGCTACATTTTTGCTTTTGATTTCGAAAGCACTCCAGGTCTGTCTTTTTCATCCATTACTGTTGCACGTTTAAAAATAAAAAATATGACCTCATGTTGTGTTAATCATGTTTACACACCGACTACGAAACTTCATTTAACGTCATTAAAATTAACGGGTTAGATATTCTGCGTTTTTTCGCATCCGTCAGAAGGCAAAAGAGGGTTGTTTGACCACTCACGTCTCTTGGCGTCACTTTATTTTCAGCATCAAAACCACGACAGTTAGGTTTGGGTTTGGTTGGTTGGGCTTAAAACTACTATGCTGATTGTAACGTGAAAGTGAAACGTAATGCACAGGACATGAACGGCGGTCTCCTGGATGAAAGCCGTGTTTTTGTTTGACCCTTCCACGTCCCCTCCCATCCTCCCTGTGCGTCTTTTGCTCTTTGAAATACGTCACCACAGTCACTCCCGGCACGGGATGGGTTTACATTGTAGTCAAACCCTCCGAGAAAGTGTGCTGGGAGTGTGGTTACGTAGTTTAAAGAGCTAAAGAGACACACAGAGCAGGCGTGTGGGAGGGGAGGTGTTCGTGTCGCCAAGGGGTCTGACAAAGCGTCAGTATGTGATGAGTTGGGATGAGAATGTGATGCTTTGCTTTTTGTTTTTCTTGTGGAGCACAAAGGGACTACAGTTGCAAACCTGTGTTGTAGAATGACAATAAATGAACCTTAAACCTTGAAAATACAACAGATCACTATAGAATAAGAGAGACCGCAAAACAATAGAGCTGAACATAACAGAGACTTTTCTATTCTGTTCTGCTTCTCTTCTCTAATACTGCAGATGCAGATAAATATAGCCGCTGTCGTCCACAGCTAATATTTAATCTCCTAAATAGATTTATACAGTCCCTTAATTATGGTTCATTGGGGCTAATTTTTCAGCAGTGAGCACAGGAAGCTAAAGTCAAGTACAGAAGAGTAATTGAGGCAGAGAGACATTTTCTTCATTTTCAAATACTGCCGTATGCAGCATTGATGGAGGAAAAGAAAATGGAGCAAGTTGTGTAAATGTGTAGACTGCCTGTGATCCTATAGGTGAAACTTAAAGGAAACGTACTTGTCAGATAGACAATGGTTTTAAGACAAAAAATACGATTTTTCTTTTTATAAATAGCTGTATTTATTATAATATAAATAAACAATTGGTCTCTGATATTGTTGGCTTAAAAGTGTTTAGTCAGTTTCACTACAACGAGAGTTACAGGGGTGAACAGTTTCTTTTTTTCTTTCTTTATTTGTTAATTTCTTACCTCAATTGATTCACCTATGTATCGCGTTTTTTTATTATTATTTTGAAATCGATTTTTTAATGCCAGAAGCTATATATTTGCCTCATTTGAGTCCATGCGGAGGTAGAGGGAAGTTACCGCTTTTGTTGTTGTAGTCTGAGTAACATGACGTCATATCC
>CAKAOI010051193.1:0-14473 GCA_916701655.1 Sebastiscus albofasciatus
GCTCACTCTTCAGACTTTCTGTTCACTCTTCATTAACTCTCCGTTCACTCTTCAGAATTTCTGCTCACTCTTCATCAACTCTTTGCTCACTCTTCATTAACTCTCCGCTCACTCTTCATTAACTCTCTGCTCACTCTTCATCAACTCTCTGCTCACTCTTCATCAACTCTTTGCTCACTCTTCATTACTCTCCGCTCACTCTTCATCAACTCTCCGCTCACTCTTCATTACTCTCCGCTCACTCTTCATCAACTCTCCGCTCACTCTTCATCAACTCTTTGCTCACTCTTCATTACTCTCCGCTCACTCTTCATTAACTCTCTGCTCACTCTTCAGACTTTCTGTTCACTCTTCATTAACTCTCCGTTCACTCTTCAGAATTTCTGTTCACTCTTCATCAACTCTCCGCTCACTCTTCATCAACTCTCTGCTCACTCTTCATCAACTCTTTGCTCACTCTTCATTAACTCTCCGCTCACTCTTCATTAACTCTCTGCTCACTCTTCAGACTTTCTGTTCACTCTTCATTAACTCTCCGTTCACTCTTCATTAACTCTCCGCTCACTCTTCATTAACTCTCCGTTCACTCTTCATTAACTCTCCGCTCACTCTTCATTAACTCTCTGCTCACTCTTCATCAACTCTTTGCTCACTCTTCATTAACTCTCTGCTCACTCTTCAGAATTTCTGCTCACTCTTCATTAACTCTCCGCTCACTCTTCATTAACTCGTTTGAAACATTTTATCTGGTAACATTAGAAATGTTACTAAAGATTTTTATAATTACTTTTCTGTTTAATTGTGATTTGTGTAAATGACGTTGCAGAGCTCCACTCTCTCGCCTTCATCGGGGTTAAATGAGGAATTAGACTCGACGCCTGCAGTGGGTCTGTTGGATTATATTTGTTCCCCATTAACATGATTTATTTGAGAACTATGGGAAATGTAGTTCTTGGATTGAGGTTCACTTATTCCTGGTTATTGGTAGAGTAGTTTTCCTGCTTAAATAAAGCTTTTATTAAAAAGAATGATCAATAATACGTTGAGTGATTATTGAAAAGTCCAAAATTTTGGTGTTACAGTTGCGATTTTTATTTGACATCTAAAATGAGAAAAAACCCTGAAACAATGATCTGTAAACGTCTCCTCACAGCGATTACACATTATAAAGAGAAAATGTTCAACATCCAGGAAAATACATGAGGCAAAGTCTAATACTGATCTAATAAACCAAATAGGACTTCACAGTCTGCAGCTATTAATTATTCTCATTATTGATTAATCTGCAGATTATTTTCTCGACTGATGAATGAATTATTTGATCTATAAAACATCTTAAAATAATGAAAAAAAATCTGAATTTTTTTTCAGTTTATTGTGATATTTGACACACTGGACACACAGCAGAGGATGGAGGGAGGCTAAACCCATAAATTATTAAAATGATTAATTCATCTAAAAAAGAAATAGATAATTTGGATATCTATATGAATGCACGTGCGGATATAGACATATGTATATACTGTACGTATATATATCTATATATGAGGTTGGTTGTATGTATATGTATATGAATATGAATATGTATGTATATGAATATGAACTTATCTCTTGACACTGCACTATTACAACTGGTAGTACTTTTTTTTTTTCTTATGTTTCTTTTTTTGTTTTTATATATGTTGTTGCTGCCGTCTGTATGTCCCTTTACATGTATGTGTATGTATTCCTTTAACCTTAAATACATTTTAAAAAAAATACATCTAAAAACAATTGGGGATTAATATCTCTATTTTTCTCTATTTACTCTAATCAATAAACTCAGTTAGTTTGAATAATGTTTAAAATGTAATTATTCAATATGTAATTTATATTCTGATAATTTCACATCAACAACTTGATTTTGATCATTGAGTCTAATTTAATGTCACTGGTTTATTTCTGTGTTAATTGTCTTGATTCTAATCACCTGGTTTTGATTCGTTTCAGAGAGAATCAGAACTCACCGGAGCGGAGTCCCGTCTCCTCCTCCCGGTCTGATCTCAGTCCAGAACCCGCTCAACTCCTCTCAGCTCCGGTCCGCTCCGGTAAACTCCTCGCTGCTCCCGGTGAGTCCCGGTGAGTCCGTCAGATGTGGTTTACCTCCTCCTCCTCTTCCTCCTCCAGCTGCTGCTGACTGAGGACCTGTCTGTCTGTCTGTTTAATTAAACTGTGTGTGTTCAGTCTCACCTCTCTGGAGCTCATCAGTGTGTATTTAGCTGACAGACAGTGACCTCTACTGGTGACTGAGAGTCAGGACTGTCAGACAGGTGTGACAGCAACTTTCAATTAGTAATTAGATTTGATAATTAGCAAGTAACCTACTTGAAACTTCTTTGGAATTACTGCTAAATTACCCCAATATTTACCTCAAAATGTATCGAATATTATAAACATTATTTAATAATTATATTACAGTAGCCCTACTGCCTACAGGGCTACAGTGCAGTAGGGCTGCACGGTGGTGCAGTGGTTAGCACTGGCGCCTCACAGCTAGAGTGTTGCAGGTTCGAATCTGACTTGGGGCCCTTCTGTGTGGAGTTTGCATGTTCTCCCTGTGTTAGCGTGGGTTTTCTCCGGGTACTCCGGTTTCCTCCCACAGTCCAAAGACATGCAGGTTAGGTTCATTGTTGACTCTAAATTGCCCATAGGTGTGAATGTGAGTGTGAATGGTTGTCTGTCTCTATGTGTCAGCCCTGCGATGGACTGGCGACCTGTCCAGGGTGTACCCCGCCTTCGCCCAATGTTGGCTGGGATCGGCTCCAGCCCCCCCGCAACCCCTAACGGGATAAGCGGTTGCAGATGAGAGAGTTATATTACAGTATTTCCCAAATAGCTGATCATTTATTTAATATATTTCCAAGGAAAAGTTAATTAATATGCTTTATTTCCATGTCTGCTGGTAAATAGATGATAATTAGCAACTAACTTGTTTGAAATTTCTAAATAAAAAACTCCCTGAATTATTATATTAAACCAGGTTATTTGCGTAGACAATAAGCCACACAATGGGGAGATTTGTGCCGGATCAGAAGTGTCTTCTATTAGTTTTCACCTCCGATGAAGAGCAGCTGCTTAAATGCTATTTTAGCATATAATGGTTGAAGCATGTTTACAGTGGTTGGTGATTTTCAAGGATACAGTCTGCAGAGGCCTCACTGTCTGGTGACATCAGGACTTCAACCACTGCTCTGTGACGGACCACAGTGAGACGGTTAACGGATATATTCACATTATTGGACCACTTTCTAATAACACAACTATAAACAGATGACAGAATGCCTGGAAAACAGCTAATATGAACATGTGATAAACAGCAGCATATAACTGATCAATAGCATTAATAAAGTATGTATTAACTATTAATATTAACCCTTTAAAATGACAGTCAAGTGTTCATTCATGGCCAGCGGCAGCAGGCCGCCTCTCCTCTCCTGCTGAGTGAGGAGCAGCACAGGTCAAAGGTCAGAGGTCAAAGGAAACTTGTCAGACGAGCTTTAATCCATCTTTATTTTCACAGAAGAAGTCACAGTCCACACAAACGGACACATGTAAAAAAAACTGTCTGGTGATGTCACTGACAGGGAAGAGGAAGGCGGGGTCAGGGGTCATTTCAAGGCACTATTTATTATATGAACATAGAAAGAGGTGAGAGCAGGTGAACAGGTCAGAGGTCATCTGAGGACGACTCGCTACAGAGATGAATATTATCAATAAGATCAATAACATCATCAGAGTCAGTGAGACAGGAAGCTACAGTGTGCTCGTCTAAACATCATCAGGGAGGTTTCAGGAGTCTTAGAGGTCTCTGATCAATACTCGGTAATCAATAAGGTTTTGAGAAACACAAGTCTGTTAAATAGAAACTCAGCAAAAGTTAAAACTCAGAAACTGACAGAAGAAAAAACTCAGACAGAATCAGAAAAACGGTAAAAACCAGTGAAATCACAGAAACAAGAATAAAGAAAGAAAAAGAGTTTAAAGAGCAGAAATCATCAGAAATCTTCAGAAATCATCAGAGTTGACAACAGAAACACAAACTTTCAGAAAATGTCAGAAGAGTTAAAGAAGCTGGAGGTGATTTCTAACGGAGGGAAATTAAACCTCGAATGAAGTTATGAACTCAAACCTTACAGCTCAAAGGTCAGTCCACCTTAAAGGTCAGTCCACCTTAAAGGTATAATATGCAACAGCATCCTAGAGAACAATCGAGGTACTTTGTGGGCGGAGCGTTAAGTGGAGGCGAAATAATTCTCTTAGTTAAAGCTTCAGTAGGCAGAATATTTTTGGCATCATTGGGATAAAATTCCATAATAACCTTTCAGCATATTGCAATTAAAGTGTTCTGAGAGAAAACTAGACTTCTGCACCTCCTCATGGCTGTTTTCAGGCTTTAAAAAATCTAGCCTGTTTGACGGAAGACTTTGACCAATCACAGGTCATTTCATTGAGAGAGCGTTCCTATTGGCTGTACTCCGGCTGGTGGGCGGTGCTTGGTATTCCCTGAAGAGATCTCAACATGGCTGCCGGGTCACAAACGTTCTCATTTTACAGCTAAACCGTGCACTACAAGATGACTCTGATCCTAACATAATATTGATTCATATTTGATCAGCGCTGCCTCTCCTCTCCTGCTGACCGTTTGGTCGGAGTTCCGGAGTGATTGACAGCTGCTCAGAGACGGTTGCTGGACAGCAGATCCCAGATCAGTTCTGACTGTTTGTTTTCCTCCGGTCTGTGAAATCTTGCAGATGCCATTAGGAGCACCAGAGGACTCAAAGGCACATGTTTTTTTTTTCAGGTTACCTGTTTCATGTACTACTGTCAGGATATAATTATATAAAAAATACTTTTTTAATCATATTTGCTCCAAGGGAAATCATATTTGCAAGTATTGTTGGCTTGTTTTTTTTAACAATGGCTGAAGAAAATACTAGTTTCTCTCAATATATTCTGTCACTCACTCTCCGGGATCACGAGTGTTAGTTGAGAAAGTTAACATTAACCAACGGCACCAGATTAGCCGACCCCTACGCCGCTGGCAGACTACTTCAGGAGGAGTAGACGGCTGGCTAACGTTAGTTAGCTAGCTAGACTGTCTGTCTCCGGAACTGGCTAGCTAGCTTGCTAACACCTGCTTATTTGCTGATTTTCTTATTTTGCCGTGCTCAGGACTCGTCAGCAAACTGCCTTTGGAGGTGTAACCCCCAGCAAATAAGCAGGGAGTGCAGCCCGTTGAGGTTGTCAAATAGCGCCGCTTTGTCACGTCCCTTGCTGTCGTGCCGTGTGTTTACAAATAGCAACCGACAAGTGTAACATATTATACCGTTAAGTGAGCCTGGGCTGAAGTTGTGGCTAACTTTGGTGCTAACCCTTCACCTTCACTTTAACCAGCAGGTGGAGGTTGGCTTGAGTCTGAAGAGTTGTAGCATTCATTCACTGATAAATAAACTGTTCACACACTGCTCTGCTGCCTTTAGTTATAACGTTACTGATGACGTCATACTCGCCATCACACACACGTTCTCTCTCATTAAGCACACAACCTACACACCATTTACTCCTTAAAGGAGTTCGCTACCTATAAAAAACATTTTAGTTCAAACATACAGAATTCCCCGAAGCTTGCAACAGACTGACGGAAACCCTGGATCTGCAGCCTAACAACGTGTTTTAACTGGAAGTGACGCGAGCGAGCGCCAGCGACAGTATCAGCTTCATTACATTGCGGTACGATGCGGCGCGGCGCGATCGTCTGATGCTCGCATCCAGTTAGGACACGGTGTAATATTACGTTATGTAAGAGTTTAATAAGCCAAGACCGAGTGATTAGAGATCATCAATTAGCGTAACATAGAAGACGTCGTCAGAAACGGCAGATACAGCGTTTATAAAACACCTGATTCAGCTTCTTCAGCTGTTTATTGCTAAATGTCATCGTGACGTGTTGAACATGACGTATTGAACGTGACGTATTGAACGTGACGTGTTGAATGTGACGTGTTGAACATGACGCCATGTAAATTTAGATGGTATTTGATTGGCTGTCAGTGTTTCTATCAAATCGCTCTGAAAGTGATACCAACGATCGATCAATCAATCACAGCTGTCAGTCGAGGTGATAATTTCCCTCCTCCCATGAAATCAGCACTGACAGAGATATTTAACACTCCTCAACACAACGTGTGTACATCACTGTGTGCTTCTGTGTAGGTGTGTGTGTGTACATCAGTGTGTGTCTATGTGTGCAGCCATGCGTGCTGCAGACACTGCGCTGCAGTCGCTCTGCTTTCGGGCTGCAGCTCCAACATGGTCAACAGGAAGTCACTGAACTGAGCCGCCTGATCCAGCGGCCACTCGTACTTCTCCAACAGTACCTCGAACAGACCCCACGGCTTCAGGCTGGAGATGTGACGTAGCTCACCTGAGACAGATAAGACAGGTGAGACAGGAGCAGACAGGTTTGAATCCACTCCTCCATAGAACTTAACCTTCCAAGTCGCTAAGCAACCATGACACTTTAGTCTAACATATGTGGGTATTATGTCACGGCAATGAACCAATCAGATTGCTTGATTTGAGCTATAAAGAAACATTGGAAATGAGACAGAGAGACAGACAGAGAGACAGAGAGAGGACAGACAGACAGACAGACAGAGAGACAGAGAGACAGACAGACAGACAGAGAGACAGACGGACAGACAAAGAGACGGACAGAGAGACGACAGACAGACAGACAGACAGACAGACGGAGAGACAGACAAAGAGACGGACAGAGAGACGACAGACAGACAGACATAGAGACAGACTGAGAGACAGACAAACAGACAGACAGACGGAGAGACAGACAAAGAGACGGACAGAGAGACGACAGACAGACAGACAGACAAAGAGACGGACAGAGAGACGACAGACAGACAGACAGACAGACATAGAGACAGACGGTCTCACCTCGCCTGTTGAAGTACTCTCTGGAGTACCTGCCAGACAAACCAAAGGGCAGAGGAATCGGTCCGAGCAGCTCGATGACGTGAGCAATGTGATCTGAACACAAAGAGTAAAAACACACACTGAAGTACTCTCTAGTACACAGCAGTACTGTTTGTTATGAGTCACACCTTCATGCGGAGTGTAATACTGTAGTGTAGTGTAGTCCTGCAGTAGTAGACTACAGTAGTGTCTGTGTAGTATGCTGTATATTATAATGTGTAGTACCTTCGTCTCTGGTGTAATCTTCTCCTGAATGAGGCTCAAACAGGTAGTCTCCTGTTGCCAACTCAAACGCCTGAAACATCAATCAATACATCAATACACCAATACATCAATAAATTCATACATAGATACATACATAGATGAGTGTGTGTGCGTACCATGCAGGCGGTGCTCCAGATGTCAGCGGGTGGTCCATACTCTGCTCCAATCAGAACCTCCAGAGCTCGGTACTGTCTGGTCTGAATGTCCTCTGTGAAGTGTTTGTGCTGGACGAGAGAGACAGAGAAAGGAGCTGTCTGATTGGTTCATACTGACACTACAGAGAAAGGAGCTGTCTGATTGGTTCATACTGACACTACAGAGAGAGGAGCTGTCTGATTGGTTCATACTGACACTACAGAGAGAGGAGCTGTCTGATTGGTTCATACTGACACTACAGAGAGAGGAGCTGCCTGATTGGTTCATACTGACACTACAGAGAGAGTGGCTGTACTACAGAAAGGAAGAGTAGGAGATGATGAAGGTGTCTCACCACCCAGCATGCATTTCCCAGATCAGCGATCTTCACTCTCAGTTTGTGGGCGTTCTGAGGATCCAGAGGACTGAGGACGAAGTCTGACGCACTGAACACTGAAAAACACAAACAATACATCAAATATTATTGATTTTATATATTTTATATACTGTGTGTACTGTATACTGTATGTACTGTACATACTGTAGTATATCTGTGTATTGTATATACTGTAGTATATCTGTGTGTGTGTATATATTCTGTGTACTGTATATACTGTAGTATATATATATGTATAGTATTTTCTCACAGTCTCGTCCACTCGAGTATCCTGACTGAGTAGAAAGTGCTGACTCAGACGTCGCTGATATCACAGAGCTGGAGAAGCCCGATAGGCCCGAGGCGGGGCTGGAGAACCGTCCGGGGTCGTGGCCATTACACCTGTCCTCCAACCAGGAGCAGGTGGACTCTGAGCTCGCTTTGCTGTTGGCTGCAGAGCAGGAAGTGTTGCAGTTGACGACCAGAGAGCCTGAGAGCAAAGGAGTCCACGTTTATATGTTAGTGACACACACACAACTATTCTATCACACTACACATGCTTTAATACTGCTGTACTGGTACATAGAGGATACATATCAGTGTGTACTACTCACAGTTAGTGTCGGTGTCGTCAGGTTGTAATGGCACGCTGTCCTCATCCTCCATCCTCTGAACACACACAGGAACAAACAGATACATTAGTTTTGAAGGGAGCATTTTGTCACTTCCTGTTTTATTCTGATTGGCTGCTCTGCCACTGCTGTCAGCCTGTCGTGCCCACCGCTCCGTCAACACCACCTCTCTTTCGGGCGACATCATCATGCCCCAACGTCAGCAGTGCACCTGTTAAAGTATAGTATTACAGTAGTACTGCAGTAGAAATACAGTACCTGTATATCAACCAGTCTCTCCTCCAACAGTCTATGTTGACGCTTCGCTTTCCTCTTCATCTTTTTCTTCTTGTTCTTCGTCAGCTTACCGTCCTACGCACACATTTAAACACACACACTGTGTTATCGACACTAAACACTACTGAACACACACACTTCCTGCTCAGAGGTTTGTTTTGTCTGAAAGCAGCAGCTGATAAATTATGACATGCAACAAACTTCGTTAGCATCATAGGATATAGTGCGAGTGTCGTACTCGGATAAAACCAGTGATGTCACTGTCACAGGATATAATGATGTCACTGTCACAGAATATAGTGCGTGTGTCGTACTTGGATCAATTTACCAGCGACAACCAGCTGGATTGTTCTATTAGGTCTAATTCCAATCAGCTCACAGCTTTTTTACTGCAGGTGAAAGACACCTGAAACAAGTTCTCCCATCTGAAATGGCAGTAACCAATGAGAACACAGCAGGCATCACACCTGGACACTTACCTGTGGATCCCTGGGAGCCATGCTAACTAGAGAGAGACACGTAGAAGCAGACAGACAGGGAGAGAAAGAGACAGGAAGATAATATCAGAAACAGAGGAAATAAAGATGGATGAGTGGAAACAGTCAGAAAGACAGACAGACAGACAGACAGACAGGTTAGAACTGTGTAGAAAGAGAGAAGAGGAAAAGGAGACACCTTAGAAAGCAGACAGATGGACAGACAGACAGGCAGAAAGTTGTCTGTCTGTCTGTCTGAACAGAGTGGAAACCACAGCTCCCAGTAACACTATCTGACTCCAGTCAGAAGTATTAAAGAACAAAGAGAAGCACATTTTAACTGATGGCTGCGTTATGAATCAATATATGTATTAATGTTGGACGAATAAAATCTGGACTCCCATTTCCTCGCTGTGCCGACTCGGACTCGTCACACGTATCTGATGGATGGGGACATTTTGTGTACGAACAAAACCAGTATTCACTGTTTCCTGAGTTGATGTTCTGGCCAATCACATGGCTGCTCCTCACCTGATGACCCGGAAGGGGGCGGGGCTCCAGATCTCTGCCAGACGGTTGCCTCAGCTGCCAATCTCCTGATGTAAACCTCGTCGACGTCCAGTAAGATGTTCTCTGGTTTGATGTCAGTGTGGATGATCTTACACTTAGTGTGGAGGTAGTCCAGACCTTGCAGCACCTGCAAACACACAGCTGAGTCACCAAAGAGGTCAACATGTCCGAGTCAGTGCCAAGGTAAACACGTCAGAGTCACTGAGGTCACGTCCCGAGTAACTGAGGTCACGTCTCGAGTAACTGAGGTCACGTCCCGAGTAACTGAGATCACGTCGGAGTCACTGAGGTCACGTCGGAGACACTGAGGTCACGTCCCAAATAACTGAGTTCATGTCCGGAGTAAATGAGGTCACGTCAGAGACACTGAGGTCACATCAGAGACACTGAGGTCACATCAGAGACACTGAGGTAACGTCAGAGACACTGAGGTAACGTCAGAGACACTGAGGTCACGTCAGAAACACTGAGGTCACGTCAGAAACACTGAGGTCACATCCGGAGTAAACAATGTCACGTCAGAGTCACTGAGGTTACGTCAGAGTCACTGAGGTCATGTTCCAGGTCACTGTGTGTACATAGTGTGTTTATCAGTATTTGTGTGTTACCTGTCTGATGATGGTCTTGACACAGACCAGAGGAAGTCCCATGTAGTTTGACTTAATGATCCATTTCAACAGCTGATGACCCAAAACCTCCAGAACCATACAGACATCTGAAGAAGGCTGAGGAAACTACTGACTGACTGACTGACTGACTGACTGACTGACTGACAAAGAGAGACAGGAAGACAGGTATACAAACAGGTGATGATGAAGGATACGGACTCCGTTGACTCCAGAGATCTTGAAGTCGTCAATCAGCTGGACGATGGTCTCTCTGTAGGGGTCAGAGGGGTCACTGTCTCTCACCTGTATACAAACAGACTGGTTACCTGTGTACCGAAGCCCTGCTTTAATTCAAAACCAGTATGTTATTGTGGGATTGAAGAATTTAAATTTCCAATGCCAAGGGATTGGGAGTCTCTGCTGCAGATTTAACCTGTGTGTGTGCATGAGACTCACACATCTGAGCAGTTTAATCTCGTCCAGAGCTGTCTCGGTGTAATGTGGAGCGCTCTTTACCACTTTCAACGCCACAAAACGCTTCCTCCTAAACACAGATACAGGTAATAAGAGTCAGTTAAAAATCTAAAAATCGGTCATAAAAGTGTTTTTTTAAAACCAGATGTGTGTGTATTGTGTGTCGTACTGCAGGTCCCAGCAGAGCCAGACTGTAGAAAAATGTCCCCAGCCCAGTTTTCTGACCACATGGTACCGCCCGTTAAACAGATCACCGATCTTCACTGGGTAGTAACCACCTGAAAACACGAACAGAAGCACAGACAAGATGACCCTGAGTAGACATCACTGTAGACATACCCGGGTACCGGTAGGTGGACCAGGGGTGGAGAATCTTTACTTATGGACCGAACAGAAGCTCTCAAGAGTATCGGGCCTTCTTGGGGTGCTTTCACAAGCCAACATTTAGTCAGTTCTAATCAAACTCAGATACACATACACAGATAAACAACAGGTTAATATGAGTTGGAAAGGACTGACTGTTTGCTTGATATCCACAAAAATAGCTTGTTCGTGTCTATGTACAAGCACGAGCAACAGGACGCTGACTGTTGTTGACTTAACGGCCAAAGGCGTCACTGTTAACAAGCAATTTCTGATTCTTACATTGAGTCCCTTTAAAGAGGACCTTTTATGCTTATTTTCAGGTACATACTTGTATTTTCGATTTGTACTATAACATGTTTACATGCTTTGATTTTTTTTTCCCCAAAGTGGCTGTGCTGCAGCACCTCTTTTCACCCACTGTCTGAAACGCTCTGTTTGAGCTTCTGTCAGGAATCAATAAAGGAATTGATAAAGAATCGTAAATTGTATAAATTCCCATCTCTAGTATTGACTTCTGTATTATTCACATATTCTGGCTCACTGTATCGGAAAATAAGATTATTAATGATTGTTAATGTCAATCAACCTGGATGAATCTGAAAAATAAACTCACCTTTGCAATAATCCGAAGGGTCTTCCTGCTCTTCATCGTCAGAGCCCAGCAGCTGTGCAGGGGGCGGGGTCAATGCAGGAGGGGGTGGGCTCAGAGTCAAAGGGGGTGTGGCCATTTGTGGGGTGGCTGATGACATCATCACGGGAGGCAGACCAATGTGGGGGCTCAGAGAGTCGAGGGAGCGGAGGACGGAGGCAGACGAGCAGACGGGGGAGTAGAGATGGGACGAGACACTGGAGGTGAAGGTCACTGAGGTCAGCAGGAAGGGGTCGGGGTGGGAGGGGCTTAACGGAGGGGTGGGAGGAGCTTTGGCAGGATGCTGGGCAGAAACTGACGGTGATTCAGAGGCATTGTGGGTAATATTGTTTGATAAGGTTGGAGGTGATTTGGAGGGATCTGTTTGGCCTTCAGGCAGACTGGCATTTCGAAGAGTTCTATGAGGTGATCTGAAGGAATTCTGGGTAATATTTCGGTTAACAGTTGGTGGTGATTGGCTGGGACTGTGGGCGGGATTTTGAGATGTGGCAGAAGGTGATTGGCTGAAAATCTGAGGTGTCAATGGTGCCGTCAGGTGGGTGCTTAGATGGGGCAGCGGGGGGGTTTGGAAGGTACCATCAGAAGGTACCAGGTGTGCTACAGGGGCATCTGCTGTATCTAGACTGGGTGATGGGGTCTGGAGGGTGTTCTGGGGGGGTGGTGAGTGGGTTCGAGAGACACTCCTGGGGGGCAACGGGGTGGTTTCGGTGGGTAACGTGCTGGTGTGTGGGTGGTTTTGTTGGGGTGTTGAAGTAGATTCCCGGAAATCTTCAGTACATGTTGGCGTATTTGGTGGTGATGATGTTGTTTCTGGAGTATTTTGGGGGGGCAGCCGGGTGGTTTGGGGGCAACTCTGCTGCGGTGCTGGAGCAAGGCTGCTGTTGGCATTTTGACTCTGAAGATCACAGAGGTCATCAGGCCTGAAACAGAGGAAAATAAGGTAATACACTAAAGGAAGGACCTCAAACAAGTGCTTGTCAGATTGTATAACAGCGTCTGGTTTATATTTAATAGAGATATCTGTAATTCAGTTATGACTATCCTAAATAACAGTTACAGATATCTCAAACGTCATTATGATTAATCAGAGTTGTTGTGCATGATGTTGCTCATCAAGGCTTCCCATTGGATATTGGCCCAACAAAGCATCTGAACAGTGTCAGCAGAAGCTTTTGCTCACTCGGATAGTTCGGTAAAGTTGGAAAGATATTCACAGATTCAATCTTCCCGGATCAATAACTCATAAGTTGTTAAAACACAAACAACGGCTCTTTCTAACATTTAACATTTTAATCAAAACAACCTTGTTTCGGACACATAACATTGGTCTCTATGTGCACGTACATATAGTCCAACATGATACTGCATGAAACGGACAACATGGATCATGTGTCAAACACACACACACTCTCCATGACATCTCTGAGTCATGGACATTGTTGAGGTCTGTCTGAGCTTTACTGAAATAGACTGGAGAGAGCGAGAGAGTGTGTGTGTGTGTGTGTGGTTGAGTTTCATTCCTAGATGATCACTTTCTCTGTGTGACTTCCTGTTTGTGTCTCTCTCTTGATTCAGTCTTCAGTGTGATGATCTTTATTGGCCTAATCAGTGAAACACTGTGTTGTATAATGTGTTGTGAAGCCATGAATAAGACTTGATCCAATTATTGATCAGTATATCAATCAGGTATCAGCCATGTGACTGATTCATACCGCCGTAACTCACTGCCTCCAGTCATTTGAGTGAGGGGAAGGCGGCAGGGGGGAAGCGGTTTGGATCACAGCGTTGGGGTACGTGCTGAACTTGTACCTTGCACCAGAAAGCCTTCATGACGTTCACCAAAGCACCTGCCTGTCATCGCAGCCTTGGACCGTGGCGGCAGCAGGCACAAACGCCATGGAACACAGAAATTGATGGCAGAAACCATCTGGCGATAGCACTGTGCTTTCCTACACTGTGACAAGAGTGTGTGGATGAAGCATTAAGTAAATTTTACTCATTTAGCGACTGGCTAGTTAGCTAGCTACACTGCTAATTCCACCATGCAACAGAAAATGAGCCCAACAGCGGACAGCGCTGGGTCACGGTACCTCCGCCTCACTCTTCGCCACTAGAAGACTACTTCGCTGGGAGGAGAGCAGGCGTTAGCCAGCTAGCCTCTGTTCTAAGCTAGGCTAGCAGTTTCCCCTTTCTTCTAGTCTCTGTGATAACAGGTCTGGTGCTCGGCCTCCGAGAGACTCAGCTCCAATAATAGAAGCAGAGACTGAATCATGACCACACACAGAGCTATTTTTAGCCTATGAGTGTGTATGTAGGGCGGTCAACAGTGTGTGTATGGGGGTCATCCATGTATCTGGTCTGATGTCTCTGCTTGTTTCTCACCGGTTCTCGTCTGTTCGGACTCGGCGGTGTTTTTTGCCTCGCCGCCGGTGCTTCTTGCCGGTGGCGGCAGCGTTGCTGGTTCCTGGAGCGACTGCTATGGAAAGGACGAAACAACAGTCAGAGCCACTTTCAGTCACAACTCATTATCACGAGGTTCAATCACACACCAAACCCCATTTAAAAAGTTGGATAAATAGTGATTTATTCCTGATTAGAAAGCATATAACTGCAAGAAC